>JAQZBX010005463.1:0-29529 GCA_029593785.1 Cabassous unicinctus
GATTAGGCCATTTCAACTCACCACCCATTTGCTAGTTTTCAGAGGAATTTACTTTATCTACTTCAGTGTTCAGCATCTAGGATAAAATATACAATGCCTATATGTTTCTGCAGGATTAAACTTTTCTAAAGCCAAGTAAAATTCCTATCAGGGAAGGAGATATCCCCAGATTATGGAGAATAAATATTTCCTAGGACATAAATGAATGGGGGGTGGGGGTGAATATCCAGAAATTGTGTTAAGCATGAAAAGAGACCACAAAAGTGCATGGCTGCCCCTCTACAAAATGCTTTTGATATCCAGTATTACAGAAATGCTACGGCACTCAGGATATTAACAAAAAAATCTCTCTCTGCACTCAAATATCTGTTGTAGGGTTTATTCCCCTAGCACATGTCAATTGTCTTACAACTGGTTTGTTCATTTGTTTTCCAATAACCAGAAAGCTTTTTCTATTTCACAACTATTTCATAATAGTTTCAGATATCATCTGAACCATAGGGAAAATCCTGAATGGTTCACATACACTATCCTGTGTACTAAATCACTTTGCAAGCAATAATAGAATAATTCTTTACTTTGAGCAAGCATGCCCTTTCATTGTGATTTTTTTCAGTCTGAATAATATTTTGGTGTGTATTTCAGATTTTACCTAAGGAACAAGTACTGAATATTTTGCCGAGTTTTAATTAAGTCCTTTGCAGCACGCTCAGGTGCACCCATTCAAAGCTATCCATCACATCCAAGCAAATCAGGAGGAGGGTTTAACATGTGTTGAGTCGTAATCTTGTTGTATTTGTGTTCATCTGTTCATCAAGGAAAAAATAGTCAATTTAAAGCAACATGGGAGTGGCAATCCTTGTCTTTAAGGCAACTGTTGTATAATTGACCTCTTTTAGCATTTAATTTCTCAAGCCTATAGGAAGCTTAATTTTGAACATCAAAGAGGTACCTGTGGAAGAAACTGTTCCAGACTGGTGAGTAAACAAATTAGAGTTAATAGGGTCATTAGCTTTTGTGGTAAAAATTTAGACTGGGTATTCCTCATGAACGAATATGTAAACTGTCAGCATGTGGGGTTTTTTAAAGCCTTTTAAAATATAATTAGACCTAGAATTTGACAAAATGTTATCTATTCTTTGCTTAATAGCATTTCCTAGGTTCAGATAGTGTTTGTTTTTATAATGTTCGAGTGTTTACGAAAATCCTTTCCTAGACACATATAATCCATGCAGATAAATGTATTCCTGTATGCCCGTGAATTATAGAGCTCCGTGGTTACAGCTACACAGTGAGAATCTCACAGTACCATCCAGGATGCCAAATCTGCAATAAAGTGCCTGGGTTCTAATTGTCCATAGCACAGCATCAACAGTGATCTGTTTAAACACATTGAGTAATTCATGAAGATACAATGTGAGGGAAAAAAATCAATAAAAGAGTTTGTTTTGCATTAAACCTCAAGACTGGTGAGGGGGAAAAAAAGGATATGTTTAACATAGAGGAAAAGCAAATATTTGCTAGCTTTGACAAAGGCGAGCTACAGCAGCTATTTAGACTGGAAATCTGCAGCTGGGCAAGTGCATCCAGTGGTAAACCAACTCCTTATTGTGCAAACTTATTGTACCAGCAGGATATGGGAAGTGAGAACAACAATGAAAGCTAAAGCAAAAAGTAAAAGAAAAACAGAGTGAGGCACAGATCATGTGGAGCTCCGTGTTTTTAAATGTTTCTGGGAGCTGTGTAATCAAACTAAATTACAAATGAAGATTTTTAAATGTATTTACTCTTCCCCTTCTGAAAATATAACTTATTAAAACCCTGATGTAGCTTTTCTTATAATAAGTACAAATCAGTTTTACGCAGAAATGTCTGCTATATTCCCTTTTGTTCATCTTCTGTACCACTATCAAAACAAAATGTATTATTTCCCATTACTGGATGTACCAAAAACAACATATCCATATAAATTTCAAAGAAAAATGCTATGATTATAATGATTTAAAGTTTGTAGGGAGATGCAACTATTGTGTTGGTTTAGGTAATCTTTTCAGATCTCGTGATGGTTATTTTTAATAATTTTATGCTTGGTGATTATTTTATATCATTTTATTCCATATGTAATCACTTTTTATTTATGGAAAAATAGGCATTACTTTTACATCGATATGTTAATAGCTTTTCTTGAATAATTTTTGGGGACTGGGGAGAGTGTTAGCCTTTAAATTTCCTGAGCCAGCGCCTGTAGTCATTAAATCTAAAAACTAGAAATACCACAGTACGCATAGGCTGTTGGAGAGCAACCTTGCTAGGGACGTTTAGCAAAGCCTCAAGGATTCAAACTTAGCCTGCCTGACTCATCGGCACATGAACCTTTAGAATTGTTCAGGTCAGAATTTCTGTCTTGGTTCCCAATATATGCAGCAATAAATACCCTCTTGGAGCTCAGGCCCAAGAGGCTGCCTGGTTAGCAAAGTTCATTCTAGGTTCTGGGTCAGCAAATGAAGCATTAAGCTTTTATACAATATGGTGGTACAGCCCCAAATCCTCTACTCTTTTCAAGCCTTGCCATCCTTAGGAACCATAAAGGCCTTAAATTTACCACTTGTAAACAGCCTTATCATCTGATGTGGTACTGACACAGTATAGCAACAATCTGCATCCTGCAAAGCTATGCTGTGCTGGCAAAATGCAGAAAATGCTGATATGCTTCCTTCTGCTGGATTTATGGTTGGAGTTTTGGAATATTTCTGCCCATGAGATACTGCTGTCACTCCTTCACCTTTGCAGCTGTCAGGGGTGTACCCATCTATTCATACACATGCACACATACGTGCATACACACACACTCCTGAAGACAGAGAGGCAAAGAAAGAGATAGAAGTGAGAGACAGAGAGGGAAACTATTTTGTAACAGGATTCAGCGGGTGACTCTGCATAAACAAAACAAAAACACCTATTTTTGGCAAGAAACCAAAAAGGAAAATTGCTTTAACAGCTTTGCCCAAGAAAGCAGCAAAGTCTTTGGAGAAAGAAAAATAATAGAAGAGGAAAAATCAATCCTTGAAAGAGAGAGAGAACGCAAAAAAGAAAAAAAGAACAGATGGTGCTTTCTCTTTCAATATCCATCTAATGGAAATTATTAGGTGGGTAATATTGACCTCAAAATGCAGGCTTTGGTCTGAACTTTTGTTAGTCCACATTGAACCCTAAACAATTTCACAACCCCAGAAGTTTCAAGCATCTGCAAGTTTTACCTGAATTAATCATGTGGCATGAATTGAAAGTAAATCATCAATCATCATTAATTATCTGTTCAACTGATGTCTGCACTTTCTTATGCTTTAATCTTCATTAACATGTAGGAAAGAGAAAACCCCAGAGGGCGTGCCACATGTGTGCCTGTGTTGTGTGTGTGCCTCTCCAGAGCTCTCAGCCGCTCAGAGAAACAGCTTTCCTCAATGGGAAGCCAATAACACCAGGGCTTTTTCTCTGAATACCTCAGATTAAATCAAAAGGCTCCATTTGAGCAGCCACGGGGCAAAGCAAGAGTCAGCTCTTTACATCTGTGACCCCGGTTCTCCGTCACTTGAGAATCTTCTACAGCACTCGAACCGTGTCCTGTAAGACTCACTGTGGATTGCAGAAGGGGCATAGCAGCTTCCTCATTCCAGATGTGCTTCTTTTATTCTTTATTATGAGCTGTTCTGAACAAAAACTAACACCTTAAGATTCCATTAGCTTCTTTTAGTCCTTGTTAAATATATATGCTTTGTAAGTGCTGTCCGGTGGATAAAAATGGCTTGCAGTTAGGTTACTTGATATAGTTTACTTGTAAAGGGAATGGTAAAATGTGACACCATTTTGTTAAGATGTAATAGAGTGAGAGATTTTATATGGGGGCTTCCTATTTTGCTTTGTATTTCCTATATCAAAGGATGTAGCCTGTCTTTGCATGTGTAATTGCAACTCAATGATAAAACATCTTATTGCAGGCAGCAACATCCTTAAACATTGGATTAAACATTTGAATCACATGATTCAACTAGTGTCTTACTATAAATTAGAAGCTATACCATCCATTCCTCAGCATTCAACTGCCTCACTCAAATTGCAGTTCTCCTCCATTCATACAACATGTCAGACATTATCAAGCATGTATTAAATGATCCATTCTATCCTGTATCTGCTGAAGTCATTTGAGAAGTGAATGTGGAGAGAGTGCATTGCTCAGGTGGGGTGCAATGTAGGAATATATCATTATACTTAAATATTGGTATGTTATAATTGGCATGATTTCATAGCAATGAGAGGGTCTTGCAAAAATCATAACAATCACCTTTAAAGCTGAAGACTTTTTGTGATTGTACACACAGTCATAGAAGAAGATTACTTTTATTATCTGGTCTTGAGCTTTTAAAATGCTCTGACATCATTAGAGTAATCTTAAGAAAATTATTCTGTTGCTCCCTGATTAGCTGAGCTAATCTTCCAGAAAGAGCCTCCAACCTTTTTTCTAAACATCTTCCTTTTAAAAATGGTAATTATTTGAAAAATGTTGTAGTTTGTCTTTCATTAACAACAGAAATGCAAGGGCTCAATATTTCGCGTGGCTCTGAACTGATTTTAGCAAACTAGGAAATTTGGGGAAATAAATGAGCAAATTCCAGGGCTCTTCTATCCAGCTTCTTGAGGTCTCAGATTACTGTGCAACAGCAGTTTTCAGAGTCATTTTCTAGGGACAAGATGAAGGCTGAAGGGAGAGGCACAGGGATGGTCAAAGGAAACAGAAACGAGGACCCACCTCTGATTCCCTTATGAGTGTTATCTAATTAATAAATAAGTCTGCACCCTCAGAAAATGGGATTATGTATTCTCTGCATATTGCTCTTTTCCTATTGATTCTGGAACTCGATTTACCTGTTCCAAATATGTCCTTGGCTTGCCACTTCTATGGCGAATTGATAAACTGGCATCCAAATGTGTTTCCTTAAAACATACTCTTTCTAAGTGAGAGGAAAGTATGCTCTTCTTCTCCCAAGGATCAGAAATCTTCAGAGAGGGCCCCTCTGCTCCACAAAGTAGTTTTAACCTTCAAAAGTATCAGCGTCCTTTGGTGTACTTAGAGCAAAGCTCCATAGAATAACATCCTACAGGATTCAAACAGTAGCATACAAGAGCTCAATCATCTCTGAAGAGCTTTCATTTGACAAAAAGGGAAAAGGAAACAAGGCTTTGTTGGTGTCCTTTTTTTAAGAAACAAAAGGCCATTCAATTCTCTCTTCTTTTTTCGGCTCCATATTACACTCAGAATTCTACATGATTTGCTGCTGTAGAAGACAAAGGTTGCTAGCTCGCCTGTAATCCACAGAATATTAACCTTCTAAAAGTCAGGCAATTTTTTTTTAGAAATATTAAACTGTAAAAACATGAGGGACAGTACTTTTCAGGGATTTCCATAGTTTTGTTGGATTAGGAGTATGGAATTTTCACCTCTCCTTTACAAATATGAATCTAGATGGGACAATGACTCACCAATTTATCACAGGTAGAAAATACATCAAAGAAATTGGTGGCTCATTTTCTATTGGATTTCTTAGGATAAACCAAAACTTCCATTCCATGCAGAGCTCTTTAGCAAGCACAGCACTGTGGGAATTGAGAGGAAAGATTTGAATGGATCAAAAGTAAACCAAGTATTTCTTTACGCCTTTTTGGGATGAATGCATAGGTCTGCAGTCAGCCATAGCATATGCTCTACTTTCACTATGAGTAAAGAGGATATTTGATTAATCAGTTGCTAGCAGGTTTTATGCATTAAATTTACTTTTACAAAATCCAGAAGTTATTCTTACCCATATCTGTCAGTTTGACTGATTAATTATCTATGGTTCCCCAGTACATGCCATGATCACAGTAATGTTCTTTGGAGATATAATCATCAAAGAGCATCCCTTGGTTAGTATGGTACACGAGAAGGGCATAAATAATGAAACAGAACAGGGGCCATTAATTCGTTCTGTTTTGTTTCCAGTGCTTGGAGGTTGGTTTACTAGGTAGGGGGTATGGAGAAGATAGGAAGTGAGCAGGAGGAGAAGGGGAGAGGCTGTGTATCAGAATTTTACACTGTTCCTTTCAGCCAGTCCTTCTCTGTGGACCATGCTCCCTGAAGCCCTGGCAAGCTTTGGGGGCTAAGTTCTCATTTTGGTCTCCTAAGCTTTGGGTATTCCTGAGACACAGGATTCTGATTTGCAGCTCATATGTGTTTCCCTAATAAATGATTAGAAGAAATCACTCAGCTCTGACTTTTATGGGCCAAGCTTTAACCCATTGTTTAATACATATCTTTAAGCACTATTTGTCATAGAATATCTCAAGTTTTGATGTGCTATTGATAAGTAGTAATGCAGAGGAGCAGAGGGTAAAAACAAAGGCTTTAAAAACATATATGCCCCTGACTTGTGGTGGGGTTGAAGAGCTCTTAACTGAGTTGAGATTAATTACCAGGATTCATTGGGTGGACCTCTCTTGTGGTCTCAATCGTCCTTCCTAAGCATTCACTCTGTAACATTTACGTCAAGAAATTCTGACAGTTTGATTCTTTGTTATATTCCTTTCCCTGTTTACCTTTTTGCCTTGTGTTTTCATTTTCCTGTGACTTGAATGTTTCAATTACGTAGACATTTTAGAACAAAATTATGGCTGACCAGCTTATTTAATACAGCTTGGTTTTTTTGTTTGTTTGTTGTTTGTTTTGTTTTTTTAATGCTATAGTCAAGGGCTTTGGCCTGGCAGGTCTTTTTACCACACAGTTATGAGAGCAGCTGGGTTAGCAGCCTCGGGCATAACTGAACCTTGCTGAGCACCACTCCTCACTTCTCCCTGCGGGTAAGTATGTGACGGTGTGCTCTGTCCCGCTAAGGAAACGCCGGCCTATGCCAGGGTTGATTTTTGTCTAGTGGAGGAGAAAAGCGTACAAAAAGCATGAACCAAGTCATGTAAATAAAAGGCATTTTGGAGAGAGATGTTTTCTAGGATCTCTGCATTCAGCTTTCCAAACCAGTCCTAAACTAAAGTATTTCATAGCAGCCTCACTTTAACCAGCATGAGGAAACAAAAATCAGGACATAGGCTGTTTCATTGTTACTTTCTTATATCATAATCTTCTATTTCTACGATTGCTCCGTATTCTATGGATATAATCACTTTTGCTTTATCATTTTAAAACAACCTAAAAGGAAGAAAAAAAGAGAATTAGTGAGTCAGTAATAAAGATCTACCAGCTATATGTATTTCCATATTGTCAAATATGGAAAGCAGCATGATTTTTTTTTCTTCAGGTGTAAATTCCATTTCACTGTACCTACTTGACTTGTAGCCAGAAGAAACAGGGAAGTTTTATGACAGGAATTTAAAAGTAAAGCTCAGTCAGGAGCGGATGTAGCTCAGTGATTGAGTGCCTGCTTCCCATGTACGAGGTCCTGGATTTGATCCTTGGTACCTCCTAAAAACAAACAAAACAAATGAAAAAAACTAACTCTCATTGGGGAGCAGATGTAGCTCAGTGGTTGAGTGCCTGCTTCCCACATATGAGGTACTGGGTTCAGTTCCTGGTACCTCCTAAAAAAAAAAAAAAAAAGGAAGGCTCAAATGGATACAAGTTTTATCTAATTGCCGTTTATGAAAGGGCTTATCTTATGTATCCAGCTGAAGTACCAGGATAATGAGTGCACTCCTTGTACCTTTCATTCTGGTGCAGGTACTTATTGTGCTGGTTGTGGTTAGCATAAGTGACTTTTGGAGGATTGGTATAAAAATCATCCAATTAATCCTAAAGAAGAAAAGCATTGCTTTCATAAAAATAAATATCAATCTCTTTCCTTGAAAGCTAGAAATGGCAACCTCTAGCATAATGGCATAGAGCTCTAGACTTTAGGCAAACAAAATTTCAAAAGATTTAGAGATGAATTATGACCTCCTCTTGTAAATGTGGCTCACAAAGCACAGGAAAGTCCTTTTTAACCATGTGACAGTAATAATAGCAAACAATTATTGAATGACCAGTGTCAGCCACTGTTGAATTAAATCATTTAATCCTCATTATAATCCTATGCCGTAAATTGAATCACTGACCCCATTTTACAAATAAGGAAAGTCGGGTTCAAGGAGGTTATATAACTTTCTCAAAGATACCCAACAATATATGGAGGAAGTGGTATCCAACCCAGGAAGTCTGGTTATGGCACCTGAGCTTCTCACCAGTAAGCAATACTGTCCCCCAGTGTCAGTGCACATACATTTTAAATGTTCAGTCACTGAGCAGGAAGGTGGAAGGAAGGGTTTATAACCAACTATGCACATACATTTGAAAATATATAAGTAGTACAAATATGTAAGAAAAATATTTTACATTATACATAATAATTATGTATAATGGATAAGGTAAAATAAATTTTACATTAAAAATAATAATTATAATTGTTATACATTAATATGTTCAAAGAGATTTTCTTTATATTTTCCTATCTGTGAGGTAGGGACAGTAAGGATTATTATTATTTTTTTTAAGATTTATTTTATTTATTTATTCCTGCCCCCCGATGCTTGTGCTCGCTGTCTGCTCTCTGTATCCATTCGCTGTGCGTTTTTCTGTGTCTGCTTCTCTCCCTTTGTTGCATCATCTTGCTGCGTTAGCTCTCCGCGGGCGTGGGCATCAGCTCTCCACGTACGCAGGCCATCAGCTCTCCGCAGGTGCGGGCCAGCCTACCTTCACCAGGAAGCCCCGGGAATCGAACCCAGGGCTTCCCATATGGTAGACAGGAACCCAATCACTTGAGCCACATTCGCTTCCCCAGTAGGGAATATTGAACCTATTTACCAGTGAGAAATATAAAGTGGTCCGAATGTAAATATAAGAGTGGTCTGAATTATCAATTAAAAAGGAGGGGGGAATAAATAGGGATATACAATGAGCATCTGAGAAGAGAAAGAAAGGGTGGGTGCAGAAGCGTGCTGAGGGTGGTAGAGTGGGTACAAGAATCCAGGGCTTCCGACTCTTAGTTCAGTGCTCCCTCTGCTCAGCTTATACAGTGTCAATACTGCTTCTCCAAAATGATCTGAAGGCAGGAGCAGAAACTTGAGAGAAGTACTAAGGACAAGGAAAGAGGACTTGCCTTCTTATATGCTTGGATCTAGAAAACAGAAGGAAATGACAGAACTGTTTCTGAAGATGGTGTAGCATTAACAGATAACAGAGAAGGAAGAGCTATGCAATTCGCTTTTTTAGCTTCCCTTCTCTTCCATTGGAAGGATTAACTTCAAACAGAGAACTGTGTGAGAAATTAGAAGTAAATACTAGAGGCATCAGTCCTGTTGGGATTGGGGAAGGGTAGTTATTCATCCTAGTATAAAATAAATTCTTTTCTTGATACCAGCTAAATAGGTGCTGTTATTACACTTCACTTGGACACAAAGATAGCACATACTAAGCAGATAAGGCTACAACAAGATCTTTACGTTTATACTGAGCCATCCACTGATCCCCCAAGCCTCCCTTGTGGCCAGGGACAAACACTTGTGAGATGGTTGTTAGGGGCCAGCGTTCAGGCAGCACAGTGCTATGTATGGAGTAGCTACTTGATAAGTATTGGCTGAATTAAGTAGAATTGGACAGAACTATTTGATGATGTTTCCCATGAACAGAAGTTCTCTTTTTCTAAGCTTTCTACAGGGCCTTAAGCAATGACCAAAGCCTCTCCAAGTTTGTCATGAAACAAAGAAGAAAAAGAATTAGAAATAAGACACATAAAGAAATATTGTGATGTCATAAAGACTTACTCTTTTCTTGATACTCTTATCTTGGTAAACTACAATAATAACTGCATACAATTACATTTTAATTTATGCTCCAAATGAAAAAGTGCTTCTAAAGAGGAGCATTTTAAGTGTCAGAGAAAAGGCATATTAAACTATTATTTCTTTTTCTGTGATCATAAAAACATGCATTCTGAAATCAGGACAGCTAGATGCTAAAAGCCCTACATATAGGGTAATAAATAAGATGAATGAATAATTGAAATTTTGTATTATGTGGCACCAATAGATTAATTTTTACAAGGGAACTTATTTTCAGTAATGATCTTAGGAAGTGATCTCTCATTAGTAGCTGTCAGTGAGCAGAGGAGGTAGCCAGGCTTTACTCATAAAGTGAAGCAGCAGAGATGAGTTCTCACTGATTTCTCTTAAGAATATTTTACAGGTAACTCATATCTACTCTAACAAGCGAAGCTGGTCCTAAGTTAGGTCTTGCTGACTGAACATAAAAAGCCCTCCCCGCCCATTGCTATTAAGCATGGAATTTGTGAATTCAAATGCATTTTAAGGGGACACTCGGTGCACAACATGAAAAAAAAAAAAAGCATCTTTTTTTTCAAATTCTGTAAAAATGTAATCCTCGAAATAGACCTAACTGTAAAAATAAAACTGATCTTTAATAGATGTTGATTCAACAACAAAGATATTGCCTATGCAAATTTAATGTTCTTTGGAGGAGTACATTGGTTGCGTATGTGTGCATTTGTGTATATGTGAGTGTGTTGTGTGTTCCTGAAAATATGGCTGGTCTAAGAAACTTTAGTTACGATTTTCCTCATTAGACCTCTAGACACTGTCCCAGTTCTTGTTTCACAAATTAGAAGGTGGTTTCTGCTACTTTCTTCTTTATGTCAGCCCTAATTATTCAGGTCTTACTCAGATCCAATGACTTTTAGAGTGTATCAGGCATTTTTATATATGATGAAAGACTATTAGCATCAATTTTTACTACATTCAAAATAGCCATCAATTTCTCCTTCAATTACCTGTTTAAATGTCACATGGTTATTTACTGTCCTGTGGATTATATAATAACCAGAACCAGAGTGACTTTAACTTTGACCCATAGAATTAGAGTGGCCCGAATTATAAAGTTAAAAAAAAGGCAGGGGGAGGGGAATAAACAGGGATATACAGTGAGCATCTGAGAAGAGAAAGGGTGGATGCAGAAGGGATATCCAAAGAGAAAAGTGCCAGAGAAAAATTGTCTTCCTCACGTCTTGGCTTATCCTTGCCTCTAAGACAACTATCCATTCACAAATCAAGGGACTTAAGCACACAGGTCTCAGATCTATTTCTGCTGATTTTCTTTGCCCCACGCTCTTTCTACCATAAACCCAACCTCTTCTCAAAGGGAGAACATTAAAGGCCCCATGTTAATTAGCATTTAACATTACATTGTAAATCACAAGTTTACACATAGAGTGTGAATCCTAGCAAATTATTTATTGAGCACCCACGAGTTCCAGATACAGTCAAAGGCCCTGGGAATCCCAGCAAACAAGACAGCTGGGATTCTTACTTTATGGGGCTTTCAACATAATGGGGAAGAAAGACATTAAAAACAAATAATTACAAATGTTAAGTGCTGTAAAGGAAAAACACATGCTGCCGCTGAAATATAAAATGGAAGACTTAGCCAGGTGTGTTTTAAATGTGTATGCATAAGACAGGGGAAGGGGGTGTACATAAACATCCTTGAGGCCCTGTCACGAAGCTGAAACGTGAAAGATAAAGCAGCATTATCAGAACTGCCACACTGGGGTTCAGTTCTCAACTCCAAAGTGGAGCTATTTGCTTGGACCATGGTATGAATATGTAAGTCACCCCAGAGGAGTTGCACCCAGCACTCTGCACAAATGTACACTGGCATCTCTGAGGATGAGTAGGAAGTAGCTAGCTGAATAGCAAGGTTAGATGGGAGGTTCTAATGGGAAAGAAAATATTACAGAAATAAAAGTATGATGTCCTTGAGGGAAGAGAAAAAAATCCATTATAATAGAAGTAGAGAACGGCCAGAAAAGAAAGTATGGACCTAATAGCTATGTGTTTTTTTTTGTTTTTTTTTTTAAGAATGTTATGGATTTATGATTTTATCCCAAAAGGAATGGAAAGCTATTTGTATTAAATGCATTGAAAATGTTGCTCAAATTGATATCTAATTGGAGGAGGATGTAATTGGACGTAGGGACCAGGATTGAGACTTGGATATTAGTTCCGATGAGAACTGATGGTGTCCTGGATGAGAGCTATGGCGAATTCCAGCCATATTCAGGAAGCAGGATACATAGTACTTTGGTGTGGGAGGTAAGGAAAAGGGAGGAATCAATAATGACACTGAGATTCCTCCTTAAAAAAAAAAAAAATCCCTGGTACCTTCTTAAAAAAAAAAAATCAGTACTATTTTAATACTTCAGAGCTTTATGCAGCCACTTAAGTGGAGAGGGAACTTCTTTCTATTTTATATTCTAGTAGCTTTTCCCCTCTAAAGAACAATTTTAAATGGCTATATAATTTTCTCACCAGAGTACAATTTTTAACCTTTATCTCATACTATAAATTATGTAATTTATGGTATATAATTTGTTTTCAGTATTTTATATATTTTAAGAAAAATCTGTACATAAATCTTTGCATCTTTGATTATTTCCTTAAAATTAATTTTAGGTGTTATGAGCATTTTGTAAAGATTTTGCCAAATTTCCAAATTCCTTTCTTAACTCTGCACTAATTCATACTACCAATGATATTTCACAACATATAAAGAAAAGTCTTTTCAACTAAGGATCTTAAGACAAGGGGTAAACTCTCCTTAAGAAGGTGCTCCTTCTCCGAGAACTTTGAGAGACCAGGGTAGGGTCTCAGGGGGAGGAAGCAAGAATCTTGCTACTCTGAGCCGGCTCTGGGTTACAAAGAGGGAGAATGACATGATCTTTGAGGCCCAGCCCACCCACCTGGGCCAGAAAGAAGGTATGTCAGGCCGGATGCCTTATTCAGGACTAAAGAACTTACAAGCCTCCAGCCTATTTTCTAACAGCTCCCTCACCCTTGCACTGTCTAACTCAATTGTGGGCACAGGAGTCTGATTTTGAAAACATGAATATCAGACATTTTAATGCACAAAAATTCAACCACTCATGCACAAACTCTTCCTCCGCCACCCTTATGATCGCCAGCACTATGGATGACCAGTCTACATCAGCTTTCATGTTCTCAGTTCCAACATGTGTTCCCATTCATTCCCTTGGGACCTTAAAGGCTTGTTATCTACTGAACAGACTCCCTAATGGAGAAGGAGCAGCCCCAATACCCATTGCCTGGCATATAAAATTCCTTTGAGGTCTCACTCAATTACCTCCCCAACACAGTGTTCCCCATCTAGTCCCCTCAACAAGAGGCACAAGACAGTGTTAGTGTCCAAAGCACATGTCTGAAATATTGCCAAAACAACTTGTTTGCATGTTTCTATCTCTGCCATTAAGCTTAAAAAAAAAAATCCTCCATTAATTTTCCAGGGATAGACAGACCTTCCCTCAGATCCTTTTTTTCTTAATTATTCACCTCCATTCCCAATCTCTTGTTGGATTCATTGGCATAAACTCCCATCTTGAGTTTACCATTATCATGTTCAACTTTAATCACTATTGTCATTTATTGAGACAAAGACACGTGTTATAAACTGAAACATAACCTAGATCCCTTGAACATAATTAATCCAACTGAGTCACAGTGGGGTACAGTGAACACCCCATGTCATCTTGTGATTCACACGAGCATTTTAGAGGTTAGTTTTAACTTAGAAACAGTATTACATACATGCAACAGATGTATAAAAAGGGTTGCATTCAGGATGTTGGACTTATAAGAAAGATCTTCTCTGAAGTGGTTTAGATGTTAAACAAGGAGACTCAAAACTTCTTATCTGAAGTGCTCAAACATATTCCCCAGCCAATTGCTAAGCCCAATGATTAAAAAATGATCTATTTTGAACTAAGACTTTTTGTAGTTCCTTCTGTGATGATGTTGTCCTTATAGCCCATAGTCTTTTATTTTTAATAAAGTTTTTATTTTTTCTAAAAGATACTTAGATTACATAAAATGTTACATAAAAAATATAAGGGATTCCCATATGCCCCACTCCACAGATCTCCCACTTTTCCCCACATTAACAACTTCTTTCATTAGTGTGGTACATTCATTGCAGTTGATGAACACATTTTGGAGCATTGCCACTAAGCATGGATTGTAGTTTACACTCTCTCCCACTCAATTCTGTAGATTATGGCAGGATATATAATGGCCTGGATCTGTTGTCGCAATGTCATTGAGGACAATTCCAAGTCCCGAAAGTGCCCCCATGTAATACTTCTTTTTTCCTCTCCCTGCCTTCAGCACCTCCAGTGGCCACTGTCTCCTGTTTGAAGTCTTTTTTCCCTCAGATACCTTTCCTGACTCAGTGTCTTTAACTTGACTGTTCCTGAAAGGTGCTTTCCTCCCCCTTTATCTGAATGATGTCTACTGTGTCTTCCAGTCCAAACCTGTGTTGATTTGTCAGGAAAACCTTCCAGACTACACAGAGTGGGAAAGATTTCTTAAACTACACTCCCAGAGAACTGGCAATGCTTTGTCATCATATTTACCACATAGGATTATTTTAGATAAGAAAACCTGTCAAGATGTATAAACGAGTTTGGGTTTTTTGTTTGTTTTTTGTTTTTTTCCCATTCACTGTTATCCCACTTTGTTTAATTTCCCTCTCTAGTCTATTAATGATATCTTAGTCAAGTCCCATAATTTTCCAGTCATTTTGGTTACTAAAACTCAGACCAGTCCTTAAAACTTCAAATCTGACACCCTCCCTCCTTCTTCCAATGGGCTCTGGCACCACCAGAGAATGAGGACAGAGAGGAGGGAGCCCCCAGTGCAACCCCATAGTTTTTAGCACTCTCCTGCCTGGTAATTTCTGCCTCTCAGGCTAGCACTAGATGGCTGCCCATCGTTTGTGTGGCAAGACTTCAAATGCCAGCTCTCTCATGGGGCATATGTGTGGCTGCCTTGGCTGACCTAGAGGGGCCTCCTCACTGCACTGTCCCAATGTGGAGGATTCAGCTGTTCTCTCAGGCAGCTCAGTCATCAATAGTGGATAGCATTTCCCTTATAGCTGCTAATGCTTCCTGACCCAGAAGTTGACCCTCTGGGGAGGAGGAGGTGCTGGGGTTCAATGTCAGCTAAGCTTTGTTGTGTCCCTTCAGGAACTCACATGGCCTTTCCACACCACCAAATATTGGACATGCAGCCTGCTCCACTCCAAAAGCCCAAAAGCCAGTCAATGTCAAGGCCAACCTATTATCTCTCTCCTAGACTCTGGCATAGCCTTCTAACTGGTCTCCCACTGCTCTTCTTAATCCCTAGTCTATCTTCACATAAGAACCAGAGAGGGTGATGCAATAATAATGAAAGACAGATCACATCACCCTTCTGCTTAAAAAAGCCTTAAATATGGGGCACAGATGTGGCTCAAGCAGTTGGGCTTCCGCCTCCCACATGGGAAGTCCCGGGGTTGGTTTCCGGTGCCTCCTAAAAAAAAAGCAGAAACAAACAACAAAGAAAACAAATGAAAAAGTCAACTCAAGGGAGACGATGTGGCTCAGTGGTTGAGCGCCAGCCTCCCAAATACGAGGTCCTGGGTTCAATCTCTAGTCCCGGTACCTCAAAAAATAAAAAACAAAAAAGACTTAAATAGCTTCTTCTCATTTCACTCCAAGTAAAAAGACAAATTCTTTACAAAGGCTTTTTAACCAAATGATTCAGTCTCACCAATTCTCCAGCCTCATTTTCTCCCAGCTTGTTCTAGCTACATTGGCCTCCTCAGTGCTTCTCGAACACAACAAACAAGTCCCTGCTTCAGGGCACTTCCTGTTTCCTACATCCCAGGATGCTCTTCTAGTACCTGCAGGGCTCAGTCCATACTTCCTTAGGCTCTGCTCAAAGGCCACCTTATTAGAAAAGTCTTCCCCAACCACACCTGTTAAATCTTAATACCCCCGACCCCTTACCCTGATTTGCTTCTCTTTATTACTGGCTATCATGACCTAACACATTAGATGTGTTTTTCTTCATTTCTACAAACACCCACATACTTAAACATACAAATATTAAAAAAGAAAGCTTCATGCATGAGGTCAGGGTCTTTGCTTTGCCCATCTCAATATTTTTGGTGCTTAGAAAAACACCTGGCAGGCACATAGTAGGTCTTCAAATAATGTTTGGGTTGAAATAATCAATTAATTCATAATCAGCAAATCTATTGCGTAAAGAGATATCTGAACCAAAAAGTAGAATGCTTGTCTCCCCTTCATCCTCGAGTCACAATAACAACCACCTCGTTTTGGAGAAAACTACCCCTCTCCTCCATTGGAGAGGGAAGGAAAAACCTTTCTCTGGAAGCAGTGCATTCTCCAAAGACAATGAATCCCCAGCCACCCACTTCCCTTCCCAATTCTCTCTTTATACATAATGGGATGAGTTGCTGAGGCAGGTTTTGCAGCCTCTTATTAAAGAGGAGGAGGGAAAGGTCTGATTCTAATTGCCAGCTGCTCCTGGAGGCTATTTTTGAAATGAGGGGTACTTGCCCCTACATTCCTCAGCTTTGGACTTTAGCCATATCTCCAGAACTAAAGAAAAAAATTCCATTCAACATGTTCTAACATATAGTTACTTGCAATATATCTCCCCTAACTAGATTAAATGTAATGTGAGCTAAAAACCACATCAGATTTGTTCACTGCTCTGCTCCTGGTATAAAATTTGTACTCAAGAAATACAATCTTCTGAGCCTACCTGCTTTACATCAGTATCTTTCAACTTTCACCAATTAGCTGCCCAGTTTTGCCCCATTTTAAAGTCAATGCTGCTTTTTGGATGTCACTGCTTGTTCCTGCATGAGGCATAATTGCAAGATACAGCCATTATCCAGGTCAGAAATGATTCCTAAGTCCTGAGCAAGCTTCTCCCTCCCTCCTCATCTCAAGTAGCAAATTCTGCCCAGGTTCTCTAAGATTCCATCACCGCAGTGACTCCAAGTGAAACGCATTTTAGAATTTCATCACTACAGATTTTATATTTTAAAAAAATATATACATTAAGAGTCAGAGATGTTTTCACTCAAATAAAGAAAGGCATTTCACCCTATGGCACTGTCCACTTCCATTTGGATGATAGGCAGTTCTGATGAGAAACTGTTAAATTAGAAGCAAATCCTCATGTTTCCAATGAGGAGGTGGCCAATTTCTCTACTTTTGCCATGCCATTAGTTCTTTAGACACTTGGGCCATTGAATAATTTGATTCTTCTAGGACACTCCATACCATTAGGAGTTAATGCATCTTTTAAACAGCTTCATTATTCTGTTCTACTGGTAGGTTGTAGTACAGAATTATTCAATAAAGGATATCTTTACTGGGTAGGCACATGGATTTTTTTTCCATTGGATTAAAAAGGGCAGTGTTTCATGAAAGTACTGAATTAATTTATAATAAGAAATATGGAATGAGGAAATAGGAAGGGACCCTGGTGAACTCTGCTCAGTGTTACAGATTGCCTCATAAAAGCTTAATCAGAGCTTCATCAACTTACTAAGTCCAGATAGGTCAACTGGTACTGATAAAGTGAGACTTCCCTTTAACAAGTAAAGAGAACTGTTTCTAGAGGTAATAAAACTTTTTATGTTTATATTTGTCTTTCTTAAGTGAGGTCAGAGTCATTTATAAACCTCACTCTCTTCCAAAGGAGGGAGAAAAGGGTGACCTTTCCCAAAATACTAAGGCACAGCAAGGTCGGACTTTGATTGAGAGAGTCTACAACTGAGTTAGAAATCGCTTTCAAGTTTCTTAACTTCTGGTTCAATGGTCAAGTCATAATTCTGTATTGCCATTATGGCTATGGTTTACCCTGGGAATTTGGCCAAGTATTTTCTGAGAAGACCTTCATGAGACATTCTGCCACCATGCATATATTATAATTGCCAAGTGTAGAATTAGCAAGAAGAGAGGAAATAGTTGAGCATCTGGGTCTTTTTTAAAAACATGAGCAAGTCTGTAAACTTCTGTAATTTAAACTTATTGAAGAAAGGGCCAGTCTAAATAGAAAAATGACTAAATTAAAGGATTTTATAAGTAAATTATTTTTTCACTTAAAAGCACATCTAAAGAAAATAACCAGGAACCAGAGGAGATAGCTAATCTCATTGAGCCTATTTTATAATACTAGTTGTTAGCAGATTTCCCTTCAGTGTTGAGTAATATGCAACTCATGATGTGGGTCTAATTATCTATGTTTTTACAGTTTAGAGGAAAAAGTACCAGAGAAACTAAATAATATTTCCAAGATTACACAATAAGAGATAGTAGGTAGGAAAATCTGTCTTTTACCACTCCGTAGCACAGCCTTCTCAGTGCCAGTAACAAAAAAAAAAAACTAATGTTAACAAACACTGCCAAAATAAAACTCATTGCATTAGTTTACCAATAGTAAATAAAACATTTATAATTAGGTATTGTACATAAATGTTTGATATGAAACTGCTTGGAATATGCTTTCCTTTAGGAATGTTAAATATACTCCTTGTATATTTGAGGGTTTGAGGGGACTTAGTGATATACTCGGTGAATTCTCTATTTCAGCCCAGGCTGTGTCATAATTAGAAGAGCCAAAATTATGGGGCATATTTTCAGTTTTATAACTGCTGTGCCTTCTTAGAAATTGACGAAAATGCAAAGGAGAAAGTGTATTAACATTATTAAAGATAATATTTTGAATTGTTGAATATATACTTTAAATCAGTTATCTTTTATGTTTGTTTTAATTCACTGGATTAAATTAGTCTGCTCTCACAACACAGTCAGTGGCTTGTGGCAAGCATGGGTAGCAAAAGTTTAAATCCTTCCTTCTTTCATTCACTCATTCATCTATTTAATAGCCATCTAGTAAAATATATATTAAGTACCTAGCATGTGCTAATAAGCACTTGGGATACAAGGATGAATGAAATGGTATTGGAACGTACAGTAAATGGGATGGGGTGGAGAAGAGCATAAACTGGTAAATGGAGCAGATAGGCAATCACAGTGTCTGTGAAAAGTAGAGTGGGTGGCAGCCTCAAGAAACTATGGGACACCTTTCTAGAACATCTGTCAGACTAGGTTCAGTAAAGGTGTATTGGAGGAAGGGACATCTAAGCTGACATGGGCAAAGTGAAGGTGCATATATAATGCACGTTGAAGCCTAAGCCTCATTTAATACACTAATAAATAAGGCAGGAACCTATGAGTATTCTTCATTTGCCTCCCTCAGTCCAAATGTTCATTCTCTTTCCCCCTTTCAGGGAAGAATTTGCAATCACTTTCCTTACCATTTGCCCTTCTGGAATCTTGACCCTTGATAATCATGTCCCTGTTCTGAATAAATACTCAGTGGGCAGGAATAATATTACTAGCTTAGCTGTTTAATTATCAAGATTACACCAAACCAACTGACTTCTTTTTTATTCTCCTATTGGGGAAAAAGTTGATTTTTCAATAACTATAATGCTTTATGTTTGACCTTATGTAGGGGATATGAATCTTTTATACTGCCCCATAAATGGGCTAAAATCTAACACTTTCCCTTCCCTTTATATACCCTACAAGTAATCCTGGCAGGATTGTACTCTGTTTTGGTGACTTGTTCAGCACAGAATATGCAGCAATATTTGGTCAAAATTTTTTTTCTTAATGTTTTTCCTCAGCATTGTAAGAACCAACCAATGGAGGGAAATGATAAGGAGGAGAAAGTATTAGTGGAGTTGAACTTATCTCTATAATTCAAAGTTTATATTACCCAAGTTTTCTTCAACTCCATCTAAATTACTAAACGCGGTTATATGCAATATTTGAAATTCTCTACCCTGGTATGTTTAAAATTAGTAAAATTACCAATATTTTTTAAAGCAAGTTAATGGATGTCAGTAGATAATTTATGCATTCTTAAAATGTGTTTTGGAAGGAAAGATCTCATTTTGTAAATAACCAGGAACCAGAGCAAGAAAATAAGATAGTTTCTTTTTAATGAGTATTTGCCATTCAATAAATCTCCATATTTTCATTCCATTGAAAATCCATGTTAGTGACATCAAACCTTTTTATTGTTGTTCACTTAAGGTGTAAAAAAATTTGATGCATCCTAAATCTTGGGAATAGGAAAATAATTAATATATTTGATTGATGCAGATGAACAGGAAAAAAAATACATTTATCCATCTTCCTTTATGCCCCTAATTTTGTTTCTGTACTCCTAGATTCTTTATTACATGGACCTAGTTTGGTGGCTATATAGCTTATGATGATATAGCTGATATAAATATATTGGTGACATTTAAATGACAGAGGGTTCTAATTTTTATTTACAAATAAAGCTATCTTGATGTATTATAAGTTATTTTTCAAAATTCCTGCTTGATGCACCTGGTGCCCAGATCCTGGTTTCTAACATCATTCTCTAATAAAAGGAACTAGGGCTCCATGGAAAGATGGATGATTCTAGGACTGGAGAAGGAAATATACAAGATGAGACTAGAGTATCTTGTAGTGCCAGGAAGCAAGAAAATACTCACATACACCCTCCAAAAAAACCAAACAACAACAACAACAACAAAAATCCACAGTGATGATGATGGTATGTCAAGGGGTACAGGCAAAGGAGCCAACTGAAAGAGCTACTACTGGCCAATACTGGAACAATGTGAGTGACAAATGAACAAAATAGTATTTGATTATAACCCAAAGTATAACATAATCACCCATGCATCCATACAGATATAATTTGATAAAATAAATAAATGCAGAAGAATAGAGAAATCTCCCATGTAGAAGAATTCCAAATAATGTATGTAAATCCCTCAGGGAGGTAGAGCATAACTCACCATTCCTTAAGTGTGGGTTGACGTAGTGACTTTCTTCCAAAGAGTACAGTATGGATAAGAAAGAAAAAAAGAGTAACTTTACAGTGGAAAAACCTGACAAATATTGCCTCAAGCCAGTTAATGAAAGTTAAAATCAATAGTGATAAGTCATGTTGATTTGTGTACCCTTGACATGATGTGATGGAGAATGGCACTTTACCTCTGTGGTCTTCCACTCCAAACCACATTATCCCAGTTTAATCATAAGAAAAACATGAGAAAAATTATAATTTAGGGGCATTCTACAAAATTCCTTACCAGTACTCCTCAAACTCTGAAAATCATCAAAAACAAAGAAAGTCTGTGAAGCTGTCACAGCCAAGAGGAGCCTAAGGAGACATGACAACTAAATGTAATATAGTATCCTGCATGGGATCCCAGAACCACAAAAGGATATTAGGGAAAAACTGTGGAATATTTTATTAATAAGCTATGGACTTAAGTTAATGCCAATGTATCAGTATTAATTCATTACTTATGACAAATGTACCATATTAATGTAAAATGTTAAAAACAGTGAAACTGGGTGTGGGTAATGATCGCCCTATATCATCTTCACAATAATTCCACAAATCTAAAATTGTCCTAAAATTTAAAAGTTTATTTAAAAACTTCCTGCTTGATAATGTTAAGATTGAAGTCCATTTAAAATATATACATTTAAAGCTCAAAATCTAGAATGATTGAGCAGTTATTCAAAATTGTCTAGTTAGACGTCACTAGAATAAGTGAGTTCATGCTTACTGCTGATTGATTTAGTTCACGGTGATTCATTGAACTCTCTGCCTTGGTGCATGGTTTGGGAACGCGAACCTCTCTGATAAGAATATCGAACAGCTATGAGCATTCCTCCTGCATCCTTCAGCAAAGTACTTGCTACAGCCCAAGAGAGAAGGAACAAATTGTCAGATGGCAAAGATGATCCTCACTCAACTGGCCTATTTCTCTCAAACTTAGCTTACCTCTTTCCAAGAACCCCAGTACCTGGACTGATAACTACTGGGATGCATTATCAGGACAAAGTTATTCCAAACTAGTCAGAACCCAGCTTCTTCCACCATGGAACAAAGTTGCTGTAAGGATTTCTTTGGCTGATGGTAATTTTACTGTAAGAAAGACTTCTAGACCTACAGTTCTGGCTCACTGTCTAGATTTGTTCATCTCTCCCTGTTTTCCTCAAATCAGATTGACTGTTTGCCTGGATCCCCAAACTGGAGCTTGGAAACTTGGTGTCAAGGTATAGGTCCCCACGGTAAATGTTACCTGTCTTGCATTTATTCAACAAACATTGCTGAGTACCGACTATATGGCAGGCACTCTTATATGAGCCGAGCACAAAAAGATTTATAAATCCCTCCCTCATAGAGTTTAAATTCTGGTTTAGAAAGCTAAATAACAACAATGTAAAGCAATAAGGTATTTCAAATTATGATGGATGCTATGAAAGAAATAAAATGAAAAGTAACTTTGGAGTAGAGGCATAAAGGGTGAGCACCGGATGCCCACACAAAGAACAGGGTGTCAAATGTTACAGGCAGAGGGAAAAACAAGTGCTGAGGTGGGGGCTTCCTGGTGGAGAGAACAATGAGCCAAACAGATAATGTTCTGGACTAAATTTGCAGAAGTAGGTTCTAAATCTGGCATGGGAGCCTGTTAGGCCATTGTAGAGATTTGGGGTTTTATCCTAGGAGCAGTGGGAAGTCATCAAAGGTTTTGAGGAGTGGGCCTGGTTTTATTGGTTAAGGAACACTAGCAGCTCTATGAAGAACGGATTGAAGGGTAGGCAGTTCCCCAGAAAAGAGACAGTAATGGCTTAGATTAGCAAAGTACAAGTGGGAATGGAGAGAAGTGGATGTATTTAGAACTAACAGGATTGCTAATGGATTGGATGCGGTAACTGATGGAACAAGTAACTCCTCGGTTTTAATTTCACCTGGAAAAATTTAGATTAACTTTAACTGGCTTTGCCTAGATTTAGATGACTTAATCCAATGAGAATGGAATTGATTCGTTTGAGAACACATCTAAGGCCTCCAGCCTTTGATTTCCTACTAAAAGTGTATTATCTTTTCAGAGCAAATTTCAAAAAGTCTCTGCATGCCAGAGTTGGGGTGAGGTTATCTGTGTGTTATTTTTGTGTAGCCCACATTTCAAAACTACCAAAGGGCTTCCCTGTCATTGAGGTAATCAACTCTAGTCCATCAAAGATGACACCATCTCCTGCACTCACCTCTCTGTCAAATTGGATCATCCACAGACTCTACTGCCTCACCTCCCTTCCCCCTCCATCCCAGACAATTCTCAACTAAGCTCTAATGCATATGAGCGATTATGAATACAGACTTCAGAGGATTATCTACTATCAAACTCAAACACGGCAACTAAAAAAATTTGATATACCTGAAGACCTAGAACGCTAAATATTTTTTCTAAATTCTGGCTCACAGCATGGATCACCCCCCACTCCCCTTTCTGTTTCTTTCTGTCTCTCCATATTTTGTCCAAAAATTCTCTCATGAGTATCCCTGAGAGCCTGGCATTCTTCTAGCTTTGGTTTGGGCATATTGGTTCACCAAGAGTGCAGAGCTGTCTGGGTAGGTTTGGGGCTTTAAAACACACAGAGCAGAAGAAGAAGGGAAAAGTGAAGAAAAAGGAGAAAGATACAAAGGGTACAAGAAGAGGTGACAGAAGAGCCAAAAGGCCTTAAGATATGGCCTCAGGAGTTGTCTGAGTATCTTTCCATTCAGGGTGCAATCAGAGGATTGGATTCCTCTGCTGGAAGCTCTCTCTGACTTAATGTCTAAAAGATTTTTTCTGTGTGATCACCAGCTTTCTCAGTCCACCTCGAAAAGTGCTTTTCTGACTTTGACAATGCTAATCCACAACCTGCCCTTTCCCAACTAAACTCTGCTGCCAGCCACCTGCTGTAGGTCAGGACTGACCTGAACTTGCCTACTGCCAGATCTTACAAATCCAACGGACAGGTGAGTGTCAACTATAAAAAGTCACTGGCACCCCGATTCTCCAACCTGATTCCCAAGATAAATTAGGAAATTAATTTTAGTAGGTGTTTGGTGTTTTGATATTATGCTTATAAAGCACAGGTGGAAAGTTTAGCCATATTCTGATGACTATATATGTTCTTTCTTAACCAAGATCATGTCAACAAATAAATGAACACAATACTTCTAAAAACTTATGATTATACATTCTAATCAAACAATTAAGAACAAATGTAATCTTATATTCCTGGAATTTAAGTTTCATATGTCCTGAAATAATATCAGTCCCTTCATTCAACTAATATTTAAACTTTTTTTATGTGGTGAGAACAGAAATGAAGAAAGGAAAAAGGCAATAAGGTTATATAATTTTTTAAGGACAGTGAGCAAATAGGTCCATTATTACTTTTTGTTCTAATTCTGATACACAGGGGTTTTAAATAATTCTTAAGAAACTGGCTGTTAATAACCATTCACGGGGAGTCATTTCTTAACATCTTGTAAAGGTAAAATGGATATAGAGATATTTATTCAATAATAATAAATTTCTAACTCTAAATAACCACTGACAAGAGTGTTTCATAATTCTGCTTTTAAAAAATAAATGGATTTCGGATTCATAGCTAAATAGTTAATCTAAAATGAAAACCTGGCTTTTATTTAATATTTTAAAACATGGGCTTTTACACTGAAATCCTTCAGAGTGATTTATTTTTTTATTTTATTTTATTTTTTGCCTTCGGGATTCAAAACAAAACAAAAATATCAATGTCTTATGTAACTAACTCTCAGCTGCTCACATTGGGAAAATTCATTTTGACAATTCTTCATAGAAATGTTTAATCCCAGTCTAACATACCCCTGCCACCGACTCCTGGGTTGTCAATTGGCATGCACTCAAGGTATGCAAACATATTTTAATATTATTTCTAGCAAAGCATTAGCAGGAAGGTAAACGTCCCAGGGAAAAGTCACATAATGTATTGCAGAGTCACATATAAAATGATTTTGGATTATCAGTGCCACCATAGGTCCCCATTCAGACAGATAATTGAGAACTGACTATCCCACTGTGTTCATAAACTATGTACCACACATAGTTGGTGAAAAAAAAATGATTTCTGAACCACAAATTAAAATAAGGAAGGCAGAAGATGCTGTGAAAACAGTGGGTCTTCATAAAGAGGGAACTGGAGCTGACAAATGTTTTTACTTTTTCTTTCTTCAGGAGAATATGAAGTTTTAAATGATATGCAGCTAAAAGCAGATGAAATTATAGCTCTCAGACACTTTATAATTCTGAAACAGATATGTGATTGATTGCAAGGTGGTATCGCTGCTGGCAGTTTTTGTCGGCACATTTTGATGATACAGTTTCTTAGGTGAACTTCAAGTACATCAGCCACACTCACTACATTTCAGACACATTGAATGATTTTGAAGCTAATAATTTATGAGCACTTTTGGAGCAAGTTATTAGGTTTGAGTCAGGAGAGATTTATTTTTTTTAATCCTAGGTTCCTTGCTGTGTGTTCTGTTTATTTCATCTTATTTTGCCAGTAAACAAATATGTAAAACTTTAATGCAGATGTGTCTCCTTTATAACAGTGCGTCATCCACCTAACGAGGTTTCCCATTTGAAACATTTCACTAGTTGATGGTTTTGCAGCCATCCTGTTTCTTAAGAAAAAGGACTGATAAAATTATGTATCTTAAGTTGGGATTCAATCAAGAAGCAACTGAAAGGAAAATTACATTATTTGTCCTTAATTAGGAGATTAAAGGAGCATCTGCCCCAGAATTTATTACATTCTCAGTATTGTATTTCTATTTTAAGTTGAGAATAATAGTAGATTTTAGAAAACACAGCATTCTTATGAGTTTCTTAGGGGATGTAAGTGCCAAATCAAGAGGAATGCAAAAGTGTTATGAGACATAATGCTGCGTATACCAATTTTGGCTATGTTTTAATTTTTTTTAAAATTATTTTTACATTATATCTGACTTACAATGAAAAGAAACAGCATATAAAAATATGCTTCTATACAATATTCTAATATCATTTTCCACTTACATTTCTTAATTCCATTATACTTCAGTTGTATCAATTTGAAGAAAGGGATATACACGTATGTTTGTATATTATTTTTCATATGTCTCTTGACATTCTTTCACATAATGAAGACCCACTGAGAAGCACTATTGTCCCTCAGAAAAAGTGCACATATCAACAATGCATAACTATGGCAATGGGGCAATTCTCTTCACCTTTTCTTCAGACTACAAATAGGAAGATTGTGGCAGTTTGGTAGTGTTTATGAATTCCAAAAATAGATATTGGACTGTGTTTGTAAACTGGTCTGTTCCTCTGGGTGTTTTAGATTGTATTTGACTCAGAGATTTCACTTTTACTTTATTAAATCAAAATCAGGGCTTTTATTTGACCACATCATTAGGGTGACTCAGTTTGAGTCCCCACCTACAGCTAGCCTACAGCTGTGGCATATATACATGGATGCTAAATCAAAGACAAGGAAGTAAATACACAGAGAAGGAGAACACAGAGGGTTTAGTTTTAGATGCTGGAGCCCTGGGGAGAGAGCCAAGCCACTCACCTGATAGTTTGCAGCTGAAGAAACCAGAGACCTGAACAGCTGAAAAAGCCTGGAAAGAAATGAGCCCTGGGGAGAGAGACAAGCCTTATGCTAGCCTACAGCTGAGATCAGAAGAAGCTGGGACCACGGAGCCTTACGAGATAGAGGAAGGCTGAACCCTCGCAGAGACTGGCAGCCATCTTACTCCAATATGTGGCAACAGATTTTGGTGAGGGAGGTAATTTACTCTTTATGGCCTTGTGACTGTAAACTTCTACCCCAAATAAATACCCTTTATAAAAGCCAGCAGATTTCTGGTATTTTTCATGGGCACCCCTTTGGCTTACTAATAGAAAGACTTCACACACCAAAGCTTGTTATTGCCATGGTTTGCCCTTCTGATATTTTGTCTCTAGTGACCACTGCAGGTGACTTGTATTTTTATGCATTGAAAGTAAATCTACTTTGCAGACCGTGATACTGAGCTAATGAAGACCCTAGAGACTTGTCAATTTAAATAACCTCTTCTAGGCCAGCTCATATCTTGTCCTTTCATAAAACTGTTGTGGCTTCCCTTTCATTCCTCACCCCTGTGACTGGTCCAAAGCATATTATATTATCTAAGAAGCTTGACTTCATAGTACAACTGCAATGCTGTCATGAAAAATTAGCATCCTTGGATTACTTTATCATTAAAGGCATTTAGTGCACTAAAATTATTTCAGTAAGCAAGCTATTCTGCCGACATGGCACCTTAGTCATGCTTAGATCTTTATGGACAGAAGTTGGATGCTATGCTCATTATTGTTGTCGTTTTCCAAGTATCTCCAACCCGTGTCCTAGCTGGGTTTTTATCTGCTGCTCTTGCTACCTCTTGTTGCACTATTCCTAAACATTCTTTGTGGCAACAATATTCTGTGAGCCACCTAGACTCAAAATCTTTATCACCCATCAGTCCCCATACCCCTTTGCCACTCTTAATGAGTCTGTTCTTTTCTCAAAACCTGTTCCAAATCATTGCTTCCTTTCCATTATCAACAGAACACCTTAGATCAAGACGCTATACCCAATGTGTGTAATTCCGTTTCTTCATTTGAGTAGATAAAATAATGTGTATTTTCAGTCATATACACCGCCTTTGTTAATCTCAAGCTTACTAACAAAATGACTTTCATTGTTTGTTTGTTTGTTTTGCTTTGTCTCAGGGACAGCAATGTAGTAGAGGAGAAAGAGCACAGTCTGTGGCAGTTTGATATTATGTATGAATTCCATAAAGAGATATGGATTGTGTTTGTTAAGTGGTCTTTTCCTCTGGGTGTGATACACTTTGATTGTGTTAAATCTAAAGGCTTTTACGTTTACTTGATTAAATTAAGATTAGGGCTTTGATTTGACTATGTCAGTGGGGCATGGCCCAGGGTTGAGTCCCTGCCCCCTTGGTGGGCTATATAAATGGACACTCACTCAAGGAGAACATACACAGAGGAATAGAGAGGGCTCCATAGACAAGGAAGAGGAGAGAACTTGATGCTGGGGCCCCAGAGAGAGATAAGCCATTTGCTTGATAGTTTACAGCTGACCTTGTGAAGAGAATAGAGCAGCTGAGCCCAGAAAGAAATGAGCCCTCCAGCGTACAGCTGAGATCAGAAGAAGCTGGGCCCATGGAACCTTAAGAGGAAAGAGGAAGGCTGAATCCTGTCAGATATTGGCAGCCATCTTGCTTCAACTCATGGCACAGACATTTGGTGAGAAAGTACCTCTTAAGGTACCTTGAGTTCAACTCTTAAGGGCCTTGTAATTGTAAACTTCTACTCCAAATAAATACCTTTTATAAAAGCCAATAGATTTCTGGTACTTTGCATCAGCACCCCTTTGGCTGACTAATACACAGTCTTTGAGGGTGAACTGATTCAGGGTTTAACCCTGGCTCTGTAATTTTCAGCTTTGTGCTTGGGATCAAGTTGCCTATTTCTATAAATCTAATTGTATTTATCTGTAAAGATATTGAATGAGTTGTTCAAAGGGCTGTCCTTTGAATTGTTGTTTTTATTAGACAATATCATATTTAGATTAAGCACTAATAGAGTCCGTGAAACATAATAAATGGTCTATCTTATACTTTTTCTTTGTGATTTTGTGGAAAGATATGTTCTGATGGTATCCCTCCCAAATTAAAAATGTCTAACTTACATTTGATTCATTGCACTTTTGTTTCTTGTCTAATTATCTCAGGAAAATTCTCTCTTTCTATGGATTCCTCTTCCCATTCATTTGTGAGTCTGAAAGAAAATCTAAATGCGATGCATATAATAGTATTATTTTGAAATACCTGATCTTAGGAAAAGAATAGACATAATTTTTCAACATGAGTCTTTAAAAACCTGAACAATTACCCCTATAGATTTCAAAAGAGTCATGCATTTACATGATTAAGGGGCAATGAGAGGCATCACATTAAATGGGAAACAGAAGGAGATGTAATAACTTGCTCTCAGAATATAAGTTGCTACCATAGGACTTACAGAGAGGGACACAAGAAGAAGCAAATCAGTTTAGTTCCACAGAACTCCCAAAAGGCTTAACAATTGGAAACATCAGGCATTGTGGTTTGAACATCTATGCAAAGAACAATTAGAGCCCCAGACCATACCTACAACCTCCTTATAGCTCAGTGCCTATACATCCTCTGCCCACATAGGAGAAAGAGAACTTTAACCAGAGAAACTGGTTGAAGAGACACCAAGCACAGGGGAAGGCAGTGTCAAAACACTGTACTGAAAACAAGGAGGGGACATTCTGTTCAAAACTCTGATCTGAATTGTAAGCATTCATCCTTATCCCATGTCTTGTTTCCAGATACTTGCAGCCTGTCCTACAACTCTGGAGCAGGACATTGTATGATTTTTCTCTGGGAAGTTACGTGTTCAAAGCAAAGACTCAGAGACACTGATATTTGGCGGTTCCCCCCAATAAAAACTAGCTCTCTTCCTCATCACTCTCACAGAAGTCCCCCATTTGTATGCCCTGCTCTTTTACACAGGGCATCCAATCACTTTTTTTTTAG
>JAQZBX010005463.1:29629-43531 GCA_029593785.1 Cabassous unicinctus
CTGAAATCTATGGAACCCAGGGGAGAGAAAACCACAGAAGGATCAGCCAGGAGCCTGGAGGGGAAGGCAGGGACTGGCAGACGCCACCATTGTGCACTTCCATTTGACAAGAGTCCAGGATCACCAGCAGCTGTGTCTTAGGGAAGAGAGCTTCCCCTGATGCCTTGATTTGGACATTTTTCTCAGCCTTGGAACTGTAAGCTTGTAAGTTAATAAATCCCCATTGTTAAACCCAACCAATTTCTGGTATATTGCCTTGATACCCTTTAGCAAACTAAAACAAATATAAACAGTCAAGGATCTCAAGACATTTGAGGAAGCCTCTTACTGTGAAGGACAGAAAAAAATCAGAAAGGAAAGGAAAAGAAAAGAAAAGAACAATGAAAAAGTACCAGGAAAAGAAAAGAAAAGAAAAATGAAAAATACCAGAATCAAAATACTTATATTAATTATAATAACTATAATTAATATCTTCAGAAACAGAAAATATTTTAGAGAGAGAGCAAGAAATGGCTCCTTTAAATATAACGAAAGTTTTAAAAATAATAGTAGGTCTAGAAGATGAAGTTGAAGAAAACTCCCAGAAAAAAATGGAAACAATCAGTAGTAGAATAATATTAGTAACTCAGAGGATAGATCCAATAGATGTACCATCAACTATAAGAATTCCAGAAAGTTAAACAAAGAAAATAGAAAATGAACAACTTTCAAAAAATATACATCCACATCAGGAATTGAAGGACAATCACACCAAATAAAATTATGGTTGAGTTTCTGAACACTAGAAATAAAGAAATAATCCTAGTAGCTTTTAGAGAGAAAAGTAAGATCATTAATATTAAAGACATTTGGACCTAAGATTTCTTCACTTAATACAGTAGGCACTAAGAAAAAGGAACAATGCCTTAATTATTTTTAACTTATAATCCAATAACTAAAAATAATCATACTTACTCCAATAATATATCCACTTTTAATTGTTTTATTTTTATTGCTGTTTTATTAAGGGAATGCAGTGTTTAAAATCAATTGGGGGTAGGTCTCAGTAAAATAACTTCCCATGAACCCTCCTTCAAAAGAGTTTAGAAGATGTGCATCACCCAGACAAGAGCATAAACCAAGAAAAAGGGAGAAATAGAGGTTAAAACTCAAGAGAAAGAGAAGTGTAGTGGTCCCAGAACATTAATAAAGAGAAATAGCACGCGACAACTTTGAAGGAGGCCTGGAAAGTAAGCATTCAAAAGTAGAGTTATTATTAAAGTAAGTATGATTTTAATGCCAATAAACATGCAGTGAACATTTAATAAGCAAAAGGCACCATGCTAGGTGCTATAAAAAAACCAGAAGATGAGAAACAATCTCCGCCTCAGGGAATTTGTAATATTGAGAGTGTGATTTAATGCCGTAAAGAGGCATATAATGCAAGTTAATGGTACTGTATATCACAAGGTCCTATATATATTAAGGTAAAAACAAAATGCAGATGGAGCCCAAAGGGTAGTCATGGCAACCAGGGAAAGCATCCTGGGAGTGGTGACTTCTATGTAATAGGCAAAGGGTAACACAGGAATATTCACAAACTTCCACCCTTCCCAAGAGTGACTGTGAGAATCCTGGAACTTCCAATTTTACTGCTCTCCCCCACTGCACACACTTTTTCCATCTTCCTCCTCACTCCCTTACCCTACACCGCCCACCAGCACCCCTGGTGTGGCTTCTGTGCCAGAGGTTCCTAGAGGAGTGTGACCAGCTAGAGCTGATGGAGATGATAAATCTATCCTGCAGGACTGAGGCTCAACCCCAGGGGCAAGAAAATTGAGGAGAAAAAGGGCTGCTGGAACTACTGATGGGATGAGCAAATAGGATCTTCTTATTTTCTTACTTAAATCTATGAATATACAATGGTGTTGTTTTTAATCATCATAATAATTATTATTTTGCCTGCTTGAGTTGTGCTTCTATAAATACGATAACATTGTGGGACAACACAGCATGGAGCAGAGCTTCCATGCAGCTACCTTGTTCTCTCTCTACAGGTCTGTGATTCTTTGAATACTTGGAATGTGCCAGGCTTATGCTCAGCCCCTCGTGACATATGTATAGAGATGTGTTTGTGTGTGTGAGTGTGTATTTAAATAGGGATCATTTGGTATGTTTACCTTTTAAATCCATTCCCTTTTTCCCATACCTCAAATTTTTAAAAATAATGACCTGACTTATTCTAGGAAAACACATACTAAGCTCTTGTGATCCCCACTTCCTCTTTTAGGTTCTCACAAACCATACTTTTGATTAATCCAATTCAAAATACTCCCTGCGGCGTGTAGGCAGACACATTTATTGGCATAATCTTCGGCAAAATAATCTTGTCCTGATTTTCTAAGTTTGCAAAATAAAAAAAAGCTGGATTAGATGCTCTATAAATATCTTTTCAGCACTGAATTTCCCTGAGTTTGGTACACTTAATACCCAAATGTGATTTTTAAAAGAGACACTTTTTTTTCTTTTAACAACTTAAAGATATAATGCTTATAATGTGTCTTGTCAGCATTTCCCATGGTGACAAGTGTGCCTGGGGTTCATTTTGCACTTCTGGTTTCCCAATAAAGTGTTAGGTAACACTTTCAATTGACTAAGAAATGTGGCAACCTAAACAAAAGAGTTCCAGTGTATGGGAGGCATTATGTTTGAACTGAAATCACACAATGTCATATCATAAAGGCCGTGGAAGGGACTACAGTAGTGTTCAAGGAAAGTGGGCTTTTCCCCAACATGGGATTTGGATTATATAACACTAATGCCCTGATAATTTTCTTTTGAGGAATCTTGGTTCCACTTTATCAGATTTTCTAATTTGAGCATAGCAGCAACTATTGTCTACATGCAGAAAGAAAATGAGAGAATAAGGATTGGTCCCAACCAAAGATGGCATTGAATTGATAATCAACTTCTAACATCTCTGGTTTGGAATCCTGCGTAAAGGAATTATTGAAAATTCTCTAACAAAAGAACTCAACAAGAAAGCTCTCAGTAACTATATTCTTATTAAATACTATAAATTGAAGAGGTTGAATTATTCACTCTTTCTAAACTTTCCTTTTTGCTTTACCCAATGTCCAGTATGTACTCACACTGACACACTGATATATATGGGATACATATAGGGCAGAGGAGGCTGAAATGACTAATATTTTAAACCTATCTTAATATTCCCACAAAGTTGGAGAGGCAAGAAGAGAATAGAAATTTAAGGATAATCTAGTGCATAGCAGAGCCTTTTATATGTTATGAGATTGACTCCTTGGTATTTCTCTGAGTAGTACCTGTTATTATCCCAATTTTATAGATAATTTTATTTTTTTTTAAGCTTGGAGAAACTATGTAATTATCTCCATATCATGCAGGTAGTGTCCAGTAGCATTGCAATTTGAATGCAGAGCTATCCGACACAAAAGTCCGTGCTCTACTGCAGCTGCCTATTATTTAATATAATTAGTACATTTTGTGGAAGAGATCGTCACAATGTTCCTTCTCTTGTAAGTCAGTGGTCTCATTCTCCACGACCTTGCAGAAGATTAGTACTGGGAAGATCAGTTACAAGGTAGGAAGGAGAGTAACTCTGTTGATAGCGTGTAGCATCTTGATGCGTTTTGCAAGATTATTGAACAAGAATGAATAATTTTCCTTTTTTTTTTTCTGGGAAGCATGCTATGGTGGCATGTTTCTATTCTCTCCTAACAGAAGAAAAATGAATTCTTAAAAGTAAACATTGAATTTCCTCAACTCAATTATCAATGAATTGAGGAAGCATGTATTTTGTTTCTGCTCTTTCTTGAAAATCTAATGTAACCTTCAAAGGAGGTAAGAATACATGGTGAGAATAACCATTTGTTTTTGCAGCTATAATTAATGATGGTCTTATCTGAAATAAATGTTATACAATTTACAATGGACATGCACTCAGAAACGGAAAATTCTTTATGGCAAATTCACACGATGATGTTTAATGTGGGTTATTACTTTGGTCCTCCTGGAAACATGTTTTGATCCTCTTTGATCACACTAATAATACACTATAAAGCATTGCTCGGTTGGATGTAGTTAAAGCTTATTTGAGCTTCGGAAACCACTGGCACTTTCCTGGGGGGAAATATCAGAACATTTTTATTTTTATCTCAATCACTCCAGAAAACTTCATGGAGAATAGTCTCTGTCAGTGATATAGGGCAATTGCTGTCACAAATAGGACTTGAAAAGAGTTGGCCTAAATAGTCAATATGCTTTGCTGGGAAATGGTGAATAAAAAGATAGTGTTAAATTTTAAACTTTCCTTGAGCTAGAGTTCCTGGGTGTTTTGTTGTTTTTTTTTTCAAATTAGGCAATTAATATATTATTTTTGGCCATGGACTTTCCAGCAGAGTAGTACTTCCAAAATATTCCAGATGGTTTTCTCACACCAAATCAAATGCGTAGGCCTCAAATTATTTACATGTGTGTGTATGTGTATGAATGTGTCTGAATATAAAGGCCTTTAATACATATAGCGTTCGAATTAAAAGTAATTTTATTACTGATGCCAAATACCAGATAATACCAAATATATTTTAGCGAATATGAGAGAAAATAGGGAAAGTTTTTCTAAATGTGTTTAAAAATGCTTACAATATGTCATATGAGAACTTTCAGTCAAATTACTAAGGACTTGTTCTTTAACAGAATACCACACTTAATTTCTCTCTAATTGAGAATGGCGTGATTAATATGTTGAAGAGAACAGATTAAAATCTATTGTGGCATATCATCTTGTAAGCATTTCCTGTGTCATCTTTAGCAGTACCTTTCCAATATCTCTGTCTTTATTGTTTGGAAAGTAATGGTGCAATGGATAGCTGATTTGCTCATGAATGCGAAGGCTCTAATCCCTGATTCAGAGTCATCATTAGTTCCTCCCTTAAGAGCTTCCTCAAAGCACTCACTAAAGTCCTGTCAGAGCCTGTAATGATTTTCTATAAACCAAAAGCTTCTCTGAGTTATTATTTTGAGAATGTGCCATATCATAGGCAGTCGTTTTAGCTTTGTAAGTTTTCTGGATTCTTAGCCACTGGGGAAGAAATAGGACTCTCTTATCATGTTCTTCTCGATGGTTGAGAAGAGTAAGATTTACTGGATAAGAGATTAACAGAATAGTGGGAGCAAGAGAGGAAAAAGGCAGCCAAATCACTTCCTCAGAATAAATTTCAGAGGTGCTGGAAGTGTTTCCATGTTCAAATTTGGGTTTCCCCAAACCAGCTCATTTACAACCAGTTTACTAGTTCATCTGATGTCATAATTTAGGGAGCTCCACATGGGTGCATTCACAGGCACACACATGTACACTTCCCTCTTTGGCGATGCAGGATGAGACTGAAGTATGTAGATGTTCCTCTCCCTCGCTTCCCTCCTCTCTCCCTGATGAATAAAAATATCCTTATGCAAATAGTGTTTGATTTTTGCATTACTGAGATTTACTTGACTTCAGGCCGAACCTTTTGGTTTTGAGTTCTGTGTTCCTTTCATCTTTGAAGAGACGTGATTTTTAATGAGCAGCTTTGGGACAATTCCCCTGGTCCCTATAGCTTAGAACCTGAAGATACAGAGAAATTTAGACCATAGTTAGGCTCTTCGTTCTGGGAAGTCAGGTTGCTATTTCAGTCATTCAATAAAATATATGCATTTATTGAATGAAATCTATGCCCAGCATAGTGCTAAGCCTTGGCAATTCAATGGTAAATGAGACAGAAACAGTCCCTGACTCCATGGAGTTTATAGTTTAGTGGTGTATATTGTCATTTAATTAAGCAAACTTATTACAGTAAATAAGAACTATTGGGAGAGAAATAGGAGGGATATCTAACTCAGGCATTGGAGGTCCCAGAAGGCTTCCAGAGAAGCCAGAGTAAGAGTTGTTGGTGCAGAGGGCTGATTCATTATAGAGCTCCCAAGACCAGATCAGCTCCTTAACTTTACAACCTGACAGCTTTGCTGTTTCCCTATGACAATGGAATATGGATGATCTAGGATCAGTCTACAAATACTAGAGCCATTACTATTATGAGGTTTCAGAGGGTGTCAACCCAAACTCTATGTACTTTGTAGCCCAATGTAATAAGACATTAAATGTCATTTTTTTGTGGTTTTAAAGTTTCCACAAAGGCCTTAAAGAACTGGTGCTAAGCCAGGTGCTAGAACTGCTAGACAAAGAGATTGTAAAACTGGTTCTCTCTGCCTTAGCCCATCACACACCTCCAGGCTACATAAGAGAAAGAGAAGACACCACTGGGAATTTGAAGACTTAAGAATGAATGACATTTCTCCTTCCCCCACCATGGAGAGAAGGGGTAGAAGTGCTCCTCCCCTGCCCCCCACTGCAATCTCAGCTCAGGGCATTTCAGGAGCATCAATCAGAAAGCCTGACCTGTGTACCCTGGAGTTTGAAGAACATAAGGGCTGACACCTGACTGGCAGAGAACTCAGTTATATGACCATACGTAACTGCAAGGAAGACTGGATAATGTAAATCAGGGGTTCTTAATCAGGGATCCACGGACCCCCACCGGGTCCGTGGAAAGATTTCAGGGGGGTCCGTGAGCTTGGATTGAAAGAAATCAACTTATTATCTTTATTTTCTCTGACGGCTAACTGAAATGCTAGAGCATTTCCTTCACTTTAGGAATGTGTGCAATAAATAAATTACAGTAGTATTCACTTCACCTGACTGGCAAAGGGGTCCGCGAAACAAAAAAAAGGTTAAGAATCCCTGATGTAGATTGACTATTAGCCCAAAAGAAAAAAGCATGGATATTTGTGAATAACTAGCCAGTCTCTACCACAATTTTATACTGGCTGACAGATTCACAAATTCTTCAGGTCAAAAAGCATTGTTTCACATGTTTCTTCTTGCCTTAGGGATGATTTATCCTTGATATGCTTATCCTTAACATGTTTTTCTTTTGGCTCTATGTCTGTGGACAGTGTCATTTTGTTTCCAAAAAGCTGGTTGATAATAATCAAAGAACATTTTATAAATTTATTTAAATTTTTGGTTTTTCCTTAAAGCTATAGAACTTTTCACATCTTTTATTCTTACACATATCTTCAATACTTATTACCAGAAGTTTTTGTTTGCTTTTTAATATATATTACAAGAGGCTGATGTCTGGAATTGAAGTGGAATTTCATGCCTGACAGGCTCACTAATTGAGTATTCTGTAGATTCTGGTTTGTGATTTTTTTTTCCCAAATTGATTAATGTGTGTGCATATAGATAGATATTGATTTTAAAACATAACTTTATGAATATTTGACAATAATTTATAAACCTTAAATAATAGGAACATATATATCTATATATGTAGATAGATAGATCAGTAGATTGATAGATAATTTTTGCTGTTTTAACAGTGAAATACTAAGAATCAAGCTTTTCTGTTTTTATTGTTTCAAGCCTTACATGGTGTGTTTGTTGTTTTGTCCACTCTGGAAACATTTTCCTACCACAACTAATTTTTAATATATATTCATAGAAAAAGGCATTACTTAGTAAATGAGAATAGCCAATCTGAATACATCTGCTGTATTCTTTGCTTTTCCATCCTTATCCCCTCAACTCTTTATTTGATTCTCATGGCTTATTTATCCTGAAGTGTTGATGCATTTTTGGTAAAATTAATCTGTTGTTCTTTCCTCAATGGATCATTATCATGAGACTTCATAATGTTTTTCATTTGCTCTTCTTTGAGATTTTGCATTGTCTTCATTTTTTAAGTTGAAACTTTATAACTTGCAACATCTCAAGTGCATAGTATACCAAATTCAGTATAATGAGAAACTGTAACCTTTTTTACACTGTGAAAGCTCTTTAAAACTCTTTGATTTCATATAGTGTTACCTCTTTCCCCTGCAGCCTTGATGTAATAATTCTCATTATTAATGATGGTTTAATCATAATGTATTTCTGAAATTTTGATTCTATTGTTAAATTTCACATTCTGAACTTTCCCCCACCATCAATCGCCTTTGTGAAATTACAGTACAGATATAGGTGTGGTCAAAAGAATAATATTGGGAAATAATAGTATTAGTATCATAATGGGCACAAAGTAAATATTTGCTAAATGAATATATTAGATGTGGGAGGCATTATTCTATATTTCATTTATCATTTTCTCTACTGTGAATTCAAGAAAGAAGGTCAATGGGCCAAAATGACAGTGTTTAAAAGATGAGAGCTATAACTCTTACATGGTCTCCTGAGGCCGATTCCTTCTTTGAGACTAAATTGTAAGTGCTGCCAGATTCAAAGGTAATAGTTCCCCTATCAGCTTTTAGGCATGGGACTGTGTTTAATGTAAGAGCAATTATATATTGAAAATTATATTAGAATTTTTAAGTAATTAAAAAAACTTATTGAAGTTACTCCACAAAAATTGAATGTGGTGGGCAAAATACAAAACTTTCTACAGGTCTCTAATAAATTAAAATTTAGAAAACGAAACAAATATTCTCAATGGATTTACAGAAGCAAAGACATTATGGAACTGTGACGGAACTTTCCAGATCTATTAAAACTTAGAGGGATACATGTTGGTTTTTTTATTTCTCCAGTGATTGCTGATGCCACCATTTTCTTCTTCAAATGAGAGGATGCAAATTTGCTCTGTTTAGTGGTTTCCAAAGCAGTTGGGATATGTGACCCTCTGGAGACTTTGAAAGGATCTGATTTTGATGCCAAGCTCTGTTGAGAAAGTTCAGGTATTGAAAGAGTGTATGAGAAAATCCATATGGAAGATCAATTTCACAAGTACTTTGTAAAAGCATCAGACAAGAGTCTCACTCGACACAGAACACAGAAGTCCTATGCCAAAAATTTGTCAACACACTCAGTCTTACGGACAAAAATATATAGATTTGAACTCATAGAGTATCCTGGCCTGTCAAAGCACTGATCACTCCACGATGGGTTGAACAATAAATTCCAAGAGGCTTATAAAACCAGCTACCGATCTGATTTCCGAACATGAATAAACAGTTCGGCCACAGCTCTTAAGATATGAATGATATGAATTTGACTGTGACATGTGTAATAAATTAGGATATGAACTGTTCAATACAGGATTATAAACTGTTAGCCAAGCACTTATGAATACTCTCTTTCATACACCCTTCTATAATCCAAGAAGACAGTTCTCTGTCAGTCTAAAGGGATGCATTTATGGTATAATGGGTATGACTGGGGGGACCCCCCCCACCTCATTAGTGGTGGTAGTGATGCCTATGTTGTGAAGATGGAACAGTTATCAATAGTCAGTGTTCTGCAATGAACATATAAACACCTGGCAATTGTCCAAGCACGTAGGAAAGCAGATCTATTCAGGTCTATTCACTGCAGTGTGTTGTGGCTTGGGCAGAAGGTATTTGGGTTAATAAAATTTTATGGTCAAGAGATACCTTGCCCACATAGGCAATTTTCAAAGAATTACAATACAATAAAATCCTACTGTATGCAAAAAAATATTCTGCTAACTATGGCTTAATAGTTGAAATTTCAAAAGAATTGTGGGAATTTACAAAACCTTAGGGATGTAATTATGAATATTGTTATTTTGTTCCCACACATTGGTGGGCATTCTGGTTAGTAGAGACTTCCAGTAGTTAATGCACTGAAACATCCAACCTTTCTTACGTCGTATAGATGAAATGAGGGATTTATTTTAAGGATTTTATTTGCTTTTCAAATTAAAGAAATGATCCACAATTCCAGTGAGTATGGATAAGCAATGTGCTTCCTAAGGAGTAATTAGAGTAATTATGCACTGATGATGAAGAGGAAAACATAAGGATTTAAAAGTTTGCTGCTTCTGACTCTTTTTGATAAACTACTGAATATTCAAATGATCTAAACCTGAGAGCAAGAAAAAAAAGGTATTTAAAAAAATAAGTTCAATAAGGAAAGTAGATATGTACTGATTCAGAAGGACAAATTGACCTCATCTGTTTGTTTGTTTTTGCCTATTTTTAATTGTGGCTTGTATTTTTCTATGTGATTTTATGCAAGTAGCAGCATGGAGTAGTGATTATGAGACCTGGGTTCAAATCCCAGCTCTACCAATTCCTGTTTTTGTGAATCTGGGCAATGTATTAAAGCTCTTTCACGTTCAGTCTCTGTTTCCTCATTTGATATATTGTGACTATTAGTATATTTAACATATGGACTCTCATGGCATTGCTCTTAAATAGCAATTTCATGTCCATGCCACCTCATTTCATGCGCCTGTACATTTGGACCTCCTATCTCCTCTTCCTGGGTGTGTGTTCTCAACACCTCTCCCAGGCAAGCTACTGCTACATCTTGTATTATTAGTCTCCTGGGGCCTGCTGTAACAAAGTACCACAAACCAGACGGCTTAAAACAATGGAAACTTATTATCTCAGCTCCGGAGGCCAGAAGTCCCAAATCAAGATGTCAGTAGGGACACGCTCCCAACAAAGGCTCTGCAGAAGAATCGGTCTTTGCGTCTTCCAGATTGTGGTGATTGCTGGAAATCCTTGGCACTTCTCGGCTTATGGATAGATACATCGATCCAGTCTCTACCTATGTCTTCACATGGCCTTCTCCCTTGTATGTCTGTTTCTCAGTGTTCAAAATTTTCCTCTTATGAAGATATCACTCATAATGGATTTGAGGCCCCCCTAGTCCAGTCTGACCTCGTTTTGACTTGGTTACATCTTTCAAATAAGGTCACCTTTGCAGGCTCTGGATGGACGTGGATTTTGGCGGAACACTAATCAACCCAGGGTACCTTGATTAAACTCTTCCCAACTGCTAGAGAATGATATGCACTAACTCTTCTGTGCCTACACGCTACCTGGTATAAGGCTTTATTATTTTAAAGGTAACTTTGTATTTGAAATATTTATTTACATATCCATCTCTCACCAAACAGTGAGCTTGCTGTGGACAGCGAGCTTAGATCAGGGCTTTTCATATAGGAGGCATTTACTACTACTATGCTTCCTTGCTTGCTGAAAGGAAGAATAAAAACATGTTATGTCCATTTATTAGTTTAATTTCCAGATTTTAAATCTTAAGACTTGAAAAGAATTTTTAAAGGTGTGGCCCTCATTTTTTTTAGGATAATGATGACTTAAAGTTTATCTCTTTTAATGGGTGTTGGGTTGTTTGCTTCCTTTAATTTCTTTTTAGTTTTAAAGTTATATATATGCATAGGGGGGAGTTCAAGCACTAGAGAAATGTCCACAGTTCGAGTAGGGTGCTGCTTCATCCAGGTGCCAGCTCCCAATCCCACTTCCCACAAATCTGCCCTGCATAGTCAAGCATGCGTGCTCACCACCACGCGGCAAGCCTGAGAGCCCCCTTTTATACAAACCTTCGTTTTACCTTGTCTTTGTGTTTAATGATGTAGGTTCAATTTTTTCCCACCTCAGCCACAAATATAGATCTACCTGAATTTGATTAACTGTGTAATATTCTATTGTATGAGGAAGAATATCACAGAGGGAAATTCCTCTGATACAGGAAGTCCCTAAGGAAGGCAGTGCTTTTCCCACCTTGACTGCTTTTTCCAGGAAAATCCATGGATATGATATTAGTAATTTTTCTCCTAAGAGTGCAGGGAAAAGGAAAGACAAAGGAAATATGCTCTTAACCTCTCCTCCGTATGAACAATAACAAGGGAGAAAGGAGGAAGGCTGATATAACCCACAATTTAATAGTTTTCAGCCTTTAATATAAACAATTTTCAAGTCATATGTACAGCTCATGTGATTTGTAAATGTGTGTTTTAAAGAGAGTTTCAGCTACATGCTGTCTGAACCAAAAATTTAGTATGACATTAAAACTGAAATTGGGGAGGGTGTAGCATTTGTTTTGGTGAGCTGTTAGGTTTTTTGTTGTTGTTGTTGTTCCTGATTACAAACTTTCATGGTAGCAAATCTGAAAAATATGGAAATCAAAAGCACAAAAAAATGTCAGTATCATCAGCTACCATTATTAGCATTTTCATAATTTTTCTGTGCATTATTTATAAATTGCTGAGTCCCTTAATAGAACATCATAAACACTTTCTTTGGCATTAGAATTTTTTTTAGCAACATGAATTTTTCCTCTTATAAATGTGCTATAATTCACTTAACCAATTTTACACATAACCAAGTTATAAAACCTACAGTTGGACTTTTATTTCTAGTTTTTGGTATTATTAACACTGGTTTAAGTATGTGTCTTTTTTATTTTCTAATAAGTTCCTTAAAATTTTTTCCTAAAAGTAGAATTTCTGGTTCAAAGAGTATGAACAACACTATTAAGTCTTTTGATACATATCGTCAAATAACCTCTGGGGATATGATAACAATTTAGCCTCCCACTACCAATGTGGGAGAATGTGCACATGCCCCTGAATCCCTGCTAATTGTGGGTATTTTATGTCTTATTTTTCAGCTTTGCCTACTTGCTTCTCTGGTTTTAATTTTTGTGATGTTATTTTTATTTATTTTTTGCATGAGCAAGTTGTTTCTCATTTTTCTTGTTGATTATAAGAGTACTTTATATTGTATTTGCACTGACATTTGTTATATATTTCAAATATTTTCCGAATTTTATGTTAATTAGTTTCTTTGTTATGATATACAGAATATGTTTCATTTTCTCTTATAACTATGTTTTAAAGAGTTTCCTACCCATGAGTTTTGAGTGTTCTTTTTCTTTAAAGATATATATATATTATATGTATATATAATATAATATATATATATATATATATGGTCAGATAATACTGACCTAATTTCCTATAATTTCATTTTCATATTTACCTTTTTAATCCATCGTATTAGGGAATAGAATACACTGACACAACAAACAACTCCCACAATACAGTTGCTCAAAGAGGATAGAAATTACTTCTCTGTTGTGTAATATTCTAGATAGAGGCCAGTGGTCTAAGATGGGTAAGCAATTTGGTATTCGTCGTCGTCCCAGACCCATGTCCTTTCCTTGGCGTTACTTCTCCATTTCCTAGCTTTTGCTGTTATCCACAGAATTAAACCTGGCTCAGCAGTAAAGCATATACTTCCTGGCCCTTGGGAAGGGGAAACGGAGAGAACTAGTCCCTTGTATTTTTTAAAAGAAGGACCCTCCCCCCTCCCCCTCCCCGTCCCCCTCCCCAAAGTTGCTCACAGTCTATTGGCTGGAGCTTAGTCACATGACCACATCCAGCTCCACTGGGCTTTAATAAATACGACCTTTACCTTGGTAAAGGGAAAGATGTGGGGGAACATAGATGCTAGGGGTCAGTTAGTGGCCTCATCCACCTTGAATGGATGATACTGGGAAATAGTTAAAAGTTGATGTTTTAAAAATGAATATACATTCTTATCTTAAACAAATTTAGACAATGTACATACAACTATAACCCAGTATCTTTCATAGATAACGGTCTCAATAAAAATGTCATTCTCCCTATTCTCTCCTTCCCGGTGATCAGACTGATTCTCTGATCTGAAAGTGTGGAATGTTAATGAAAGTTCATAGGTAAAACCAGTCAATCACTATCTCTGACCTCCCATAATTTGAAAAATATTTTTGTATCCTTAATGAAGGGACCCATTTACATAAGCCAGAGTCCCCTGCTGTGCGAGTCATCAGCACTGGGCAGGTTCACCTTTAAAGAATTAATGAATTGCCACTTGCTTCTCTGTAATATCTTAAAAGGCAGCTTTGTGGCTTTCTGATCACACTATTTTCTTATCGAAGGAGCTATCAGAAGAATTCATTGACATTTATCTAGCCCAGTACTCTATCCTTTTATCCAAATGCACCCCAAATCCTCAGATATTACCACAATTGTT
>JAQZBX010005463.1:43631-56519 GCA_029593785.1 Cabassous unicinctus
GGGCCTCCCATATGGTAAACGGGGGCTCTATCCACTGAGCCACACCCGCTTCCCAATTTATTTTCTTATATACAAAAAATCTGATTTTAGCTTATACTATGAAAAGAAAAAGATATGTGTTCAGGAAATAAAGACTGAAATTATTCAAAAAATTTTTAAAGATATAATAATGTGTGTCACACACAGTAGGAGATCTTAAAATGCTTTCTGAACTAGTTAATTTTAAATGAGACAGAAATTAATCACTAATACCCTGTTTTAAATTGAAGAAGAGGGAATGGAAATTATATTACATGCTGAACAGTATTGCCAAACTATTTTCACAGAATGCTAGTGCCCCTAAAGATTTTTATTGATATCTGGGAATTTTTTAAAAAATGATTTTAAATGATTTGGGGAAATATTAGCTGAAACAAAATTGGAAACATTTTTTTTTTGCAAGCTTTCATAGAGCTTTTAATATATTATGCAGTAATTTCCCCAAATTATTGACTGGGGAAATTATTGCTTCTCCAGAATACCTACTAATATACTACAGAGCTAGTGTTTCACAAAACACTCTTTGAGTAATACAGATATGAGAAATTCAGGGGAAATTTTAGGAAAGTGTAATGCACATTTGCCAACGAACCCAATGTCCTCTAAACACACAATTGAAAAAATAGCCAAAAACTCTTTCCATTACACAATTGAATCTCTATCTTGGGCTTCTATCCCACTTGACTGAAAAGAACATTATTTAGTGAATTCCAAATAAACTCAATTTCAGGATATGATGTTGTCAATTTAAGATTTACCCCCTCCCTACCCTTCCCATAATGGCATCAAAGTTCTGGTGAGCTTACATAGGATCCTAACATTTGGATAAGATATCTGGTTCGCATCTGATAGCCGTCCACACAGCTACTAGCTGTGATTTACAAACGCTCATCTATTTCTCAGTCATTGTTATTCTTCTCTAAGATTCCCGCTTTCACATCTGGTTGTCCAGCCACAAGTCTGTACCTCATTCACTACAATACCATCTCCCTTGACTGAGAAACCTCTTCAGGTCAGTTATCTCTCTCTTAGCTAATCTTTGGGTCTTTCTCAAAGGAATGGAAAAATTAGGCTGCTTGACCATACCATTCTAGGTCCATGGAAAGTTTCCTGAGGCTGTTTAAGACCATCTCTGCCCCTAAAACTGTCTCCATGTGTAAACTAGTACAAAGAGCTGTCTGCAAAGACGCTTTCTCCAAAGTTCCAAATAGGAAGTCTCTGTTGTAGGATCCCTAAACTTTAAGTCATTCCACCACCTTAAAGGAAAGCTGGGTGGTGGTAGAACTGGGGTGTGCAGGGCTTTTGCACAGGATCCCACTTCAGACACCAACTTTGATCAATAAAAAGTGATGATATGTTCAGGAACTTTCAATTAAAGTTCCATCAGAAATTGTGTCCAATTTCCTTTGCTTATAAGGACTTCAGCCCATACTGAATTAAAGTCCACTCTTTATTAAGCTTGGGCACACCTTATCTAATAACATCTTCAAAGGTCTTATTTACAATTGGATTCCACCACAGGACCAGGGGTTGGGACCTGAGAATGTCTTTTGTGGGGGACATGATTCAGTTTCCAACACTGGCTTAATTGAATGTCTCTCACAGGAAAAAAAAGATCCTCCTTCCCTTCTCCCTTCCAAGCTATCGCAGATCTTGCTATTCCCAAGAACAGGCTTTGTCCACCGTTACACAAACAGCATATCCTTGTCATTTTAAGACATTATAAAGTTGTAGTGCTTTGTAGGATAAGAGGAACACAAGAGAGAAGCTCCCTGAGGGCATGGATTTTAATCTCTTTTATCCCTTGATGTTATCTTAAGAGCCTGGAACAGAGCCTGCCATATAGTTGCCACTTAAAAAATAAATATCTGTTGATTGCATAGTATTAAAAGGGAGAAAAGTAATAAAAGTGAGTTTTCCCTGCTGCCCAGCTCTCTTTCATTTTGCTATTTTGTCCTCCTATATAGTGTTGATATAGTTTGCCAGGTTCTTGTTTAAGCTTCTTGCTGAGTTCAGGTGAACCACTTTGAATGAAGGAATTGAAGTCTGACTTATTATCCATGTTCTAACTAAGTCCTGTTGCTGTTGCTACACTGCAACATGTTAAAAGTTTTCTGTGTTTCAGCATATAAATTTTTATTTCCACAGGTGGGTGAAATAGGATGTATGGGTTGTAGAGTCTCTGTGATGGTAAATATCAGCCTTACTCTCTAACTCACTTGGGGTTGATTTTTCTTTTCACCTTGGATTCGTATCCTGCATGCTAGAGTTCACCTGAGTTCTCGCTGATGAATCTGCAACCTGTTAGCACCTAAAAGGTGCATTACCCCTGTAAAAGCTTCATGTGCCCCGAAGAGCAGGCCTTCTGACATTTTCTATCATTTGGACTTTACCTAGCCAATGAAATTCCTTGTGGTCACTGGATAGTTTTTCATCCTGCCACTAGATGTCAGGGACAATAAGAATCAGCTTGCATCTATCTTACAGGGAAAGAAACATAGTTTAGAACCGTGTCTCTTTGTCTTCCTCAGACCTGACGTTTATTTATTTATTCAATAAATACGAAGTGAGCACCCCCTATGTGCAAATCACAGTTTTAGGCATTAAGGCTGTATCAATAATAGAATAGTAAGGGACCTGAGATAGGAAAGAGCCATAGTAGTTGTAGGTGATCCGTACAGAAAAGAAGGAAAGGGGAAACAAGGAGAAGGGGTTGAATATAATCAGAAAGGAAACTTCTGGTAGGCAGAGAGGAAGGGCAGCAAGGCCCCTAAGGCAGCTGCCAAAAAGGGTTTGTGTTAGTTGGGGACGTCTGTGAAGCAAACATCCAAGAAAGGATTGGATTTGCAAAAGATTTCTTGGGGGGTGGAGGCACCTGTGAAGGAGAGAGGAGATTGATCCAGAGAAATCGGATAAAACTGCCAGACTGCAATGAAGGTCTGACACCTGTGAGGTCGCAGAGGAAGGCAGGAGGATTGGATAGGAAGCGTCTTAGTCTTCAGTGCAGTTCCAAGAAAGTTTTTGCCAGAGTAATGGGGAGACCTTGAGCCAAGCGGCCCAGCTGAGGAGTCTCTGGTCTTTTAGGAACAGACCGAGCAATACCCCTGCTGGGCTCAGTCATTGGCTTTGGGTGTTCTTGGGATGGATGGGCTCCTTGGGGACAAGGTAGTAGATGGAGGGGGGCAGTAGCTGGTGCTACACCAGATTATCTGGGTGTTGCAGTTTCATTGTAGCCTCAGAACTCAAGGGAGCTAGAGGTAGGAAAGCGGGAAGGGAAGGGAGGGGAGGGAAGGGGAGGGGAGCGGAGGGGAAGGGAAGGGAAATGAACTGTGCGCATTTCCTGGATAAATCATTGTGGAGTCAGTGAACAGTACAGAGTAGGCATTTATTAAATGCTCTGAATTTTATTATTATTGATCCACAGTGAATAAAATTGTATATTCTTGGATATTAGTTAAAATAATAAAATGAAACAAACCATCTGTCCCTTCTAATACCAATCTCTATTTTTATTAGACATAACTTACAAAATATTTTGTCCCTTCCTTTATACACACAAAATTTTTACTAGATTTATGACATCATAGACATGGCAATTATTCCAGTCTCTTATTATAAATGTTATTTTCAAAGAAACTAAAAAGAAGGTGAAGAAAAGAATATACAGTATATATTTGGCCACCATGATTATGGTGAGTCCTTATATTACATATTGGTTAAAATAACAAGCAGGCACTATCATAGCTGTAGTACAGAGTTTATCTTACAATATCTTATCTTTACAGGTACTGCAAGAATTTGTAAACTGTAGATAAACCACTATTCTGATAAAATATGAAATTTGACAAGTTAACAAGCATTTTTCCACATAGAAACTCTATCAATTTTAGAGATTTGATTTAGCAGTTACCAAAAGTTTGAATACTTGAGTAAAACTTTCCTTAAAACAACATAACTGAACAAATGGGCTGAAAGTCTCATGAGAAGTAACATGTCAAGATTTTCAATACTTTCTTCAGTGGCTCAGGAAGAAAATCCCAACAGAATATGATTTTTGTTTGCAATGTATTGCTACCTTTTTTCTTTTTGGAAACAATAAACATAAAAAAGTACATAAAATATAATAAACCAAAGTTCACAAAGCAAGAGTATGTCTATATTCAGTTAGGAAAAGAAAAATTTTTACAAAAATGTCTAGTTTAAGTTTCCACGTGACTGCCTTACCATACTGATAGAAGCAAAATACTACTTAAATCCTTTTTCTTAAAAAATATGAATCTTCATAACAACCTAATAGCCAGATGAACAATCATTACTGTTTCATTTACTAGAAAACAATTAGCAATAATAATATAAAACTCTAAATTCATCCTAATAAGATTTGAATTGGTAAAAGCATGGAATATAGAAAATGATTGTTTAAGGAACTGGGCGGAGTCTAGTCAAGTGTCACCTGGCAGAGATTTCTTTCATTCTTTTATTTTTTTCTTTAATGCATAAAGAAATTACTGCCAAAATTTGAATCTAATGATGAACTCAAGTTATGTTGAAAAATAAATAATTTGTAGTAGATACTTGTTTAGTGCTTCCAACTATTTTGTTCTTTTAAAGTAGACAAAGCATTGAAATTATCTTATTTTAATTGAAACTATAATCTTATTCACACCCTCTACTTTCTGAGCAAGCTCTTTGCCACACTAGTATATTCTTCAGAATGAACCTATCCCAAGCATCTCAAATTACGAATTGGCAGAGGGAAAAAAAAATCTCTAGGATATAATATGGGTATAGTTTGCACATTGAGAAACTTAGAGATATATTCATAAATCCTACAGAAATTGAAGGCTCAGGAAAGAGTCCATTTATAAAATTGAAACTCCCCAAAGATTTAATATTGTGAAATATATGTGAATAATTCCACAGCTGCCGCTGATACTTGCTTTTATGCTTCTGTTCAGTTAAGGAGAATTTTTTTAGGAGTTCCTGCCCAATCACTTTTCATGAGGGCTTGGCTAGCAAAGGAAAGAAATTTAAACCTTCTTTCATTGTGATATGATCATTGATTCGAAGTAAAGGAGTACAATAAAGGTCATAAGAGACAAACTCCATGTGAAAAGGTGAAAGAATTACAAGTTATTTTATCACCACAGAAGTAAAATTATTTACTTCTCATTATTCAAATTAGAATTATTTTGTTTTTAAATACAGCATCATTATATAAAAGTCATAGAAACTTACAACTGCAAAGGGGGAAAGAGATGATTTAAATCGAGACCTTCATTTTTTGAAAGTGAAGAAAACATCCTGGAAAATATAAATTACTCAAGTAAGAGTCTAGTTGCAACAGCATTGGGAGATTAGCTAACTAATTATGGAGATGCAAATAGTTTGTTAAGGTTTCTGGAGAATTCTACATCGTTTTGTTTTTTCAACCTTTTTAAATATTATTATTCCTTTGAATTGAATGGATTTTTTTGGTAATTTTTATTATAGAAGAAATCTTACAACTAGTGTTAAAATGCTGGCAGTGCAAGAAGGTATAAAATGTAAAGTAAAATTCTCTGCCATTCCCAATCCTCCTTCACCTAATTCCACTTTCCACAGACTACCATGAGGAGTTTTTCTAGTTGCTCTTGTAGTTATTATTGTAATGTTTCATCATGTATTAATTTTTTCCTTCTAAATTTATGAAATTTACAAAGACTCTATTGGCCCCCAGTACAAAATTACAAAAATTTAGTTTTTTCCATTCTGCTTTCTGATGTATTATTTGCATTCTTATTCTTCATATTTACATTATACTTATTTCATGTTCTACCTATAAGTTAATGTTAAAAAATTGAAATGAAAGAAACAGCATTCACAATGCTATGATAATGTCATTTTTAATTCAAGAACTAAATAGAGTAATAGTATCCTTGAAAGAGAAAATGTACTCCTAAGTCACTCAAATGAAATCACTTCAAAAAGATTTTACCAATTATCTCAGTATACTTTATCCTCTGTTATTTTCTTTCTAGCGTTGTCTGAGTCATCCTCAATTGTGCTGTGTTTTGCAAACAGTGTTGCCTCCTTTCTCAGAATTTATATATAGGTGAATTTGAAGAGTAATTTTCATATAGGTTGGTAGAGAGTAAACTTTCTGAATTATTGCTCTTTTACTTTGAGTTGATTTTCACACTTAGAATTTGATCATTGAGCCATGCATAAAATTTAGGGTCCAAAACATTTTCCTTTGGGATTTGAAAATGTTCCTTTGTTTCCCAACAACCACTGTTAGCTTTATCAGACTATGGTTAGATATTATCATTCTGTAATAGAAACTGCTAGTTCAACAAAAAAATCTGCTTTTCCTTTCCGTCTGCATGGACACCCAGATAGATTGCATTCCCCAGCTCCTTCTCAGATAGGTGTGTGTCACTAGGTATCAGTAGCAGAAGTGATATAGTCCATCTATCCACCAAGGTCTTTAAGAATCAACTATGGTTCCTCCACACGTTCTTTCCCTTTCAACCAGCTGGACATAGGTGATTATAGAGCCAGAGCAGATGGCTGAGACACAAGAAGGAGGGACCCTGGGTCCTTGATTCCCTGTGTAAAGCAGGGGTTCTTAGCTAGGGGTCCATGGAAAGATTTCAGGGGGTTCATGAGCTTGAATTGAAAAAAAATCAACTTACTATCTTTATTTTCTCTGACCTCTAACTGAAATCTAGAATTTCCTTCACTTACGAATATATGCATTAAATAAATTACAGTGGCATTCATTTCATATCACATTACAGTTATTGCATATCTCGAAAAATAGCTTACGCTCATCCATACTTCAAAATTCCAGTAGTTGTTAGACCCGAAGCTAGTTGAGTGTCATAAAACTATCTGCCACTACATTCAGAGAAGGGGTCTGTGGTTTTCACCTGCCTGGCAAAGGGGTCCATGGAACAAAAAACGTTAAGAACCCCAGGTGTAAAGGAAAACCACCCAGAAAGCTTTTTAGATGCTTAAGCGCATGAAAAATAAGCATAATTGTACTGGAGCTGTTGTAAGTGTGTCTATTTGTTATGGCAGCTACCATGCTTCTTTCCTTCCCTGGATTTTTTTTTTAGGATTTTCCTCTTTGTCCTTGGAGTCCTAAAATTTCACCACGTTATATCTTTGAGAATTTTTCATGAATCCTCATCAGCACTTGTTGGTTCCTTGCAGTGTAAGGAATTGAAACTTTGTTTAGTTCAAAGAACATTTCTGCGAATTTTTCACTTCCATTTCTTTCCCATTTTTTCTCTGCTCTCCCCTTCTAAGTCTCCTGTCAGATAAATGTTGAACTACTTAAAACTTGCCCTGATCCCTGCACACTTTTCTCTACTATCCTCTAATTCTTTGTCTTTTTGCTGTCTTTATGATAGACTGACTCCTCAGCTCTTATCCTCAAGATCTACAACAAATCTTTAACTGTATTTTATTACATGTACTGTCCATTTTGGCAGAGGTGAGAGAGTGTGATCACATTTTTAATATCCCCTAGCTCTTTTTTACTTCTCTGACTGCTCCTTTTTCATAACAATTTGATTTATTTTTAATATGTATACTCCCTTCTGAAATCTATTTAAAAATTCTTATTAAAATTTTTTTTTTCTTCAGTTCTCAGAAATATCTCATTTTCTCTAAGGGAAGTTTTTCTCTTTTCATAATTTATCTTTTCAGTTTTTCTCAAGGTCTGCCAAGCTGTCATTGTTCTTTCATGATTATTAATGAACAAATATATCGTATGTCTTTGCAGTGTTAAGGTCTCATTTTCCCAACTGGCCTTTTGGGGGAAAGGTGGGTTTGGGGTGTCCGTGTTCTATGCAAGTGGGTGGGTCAGGCAGTTAACCAGAAGCTTCCTTGTTGGGAAGGCAGACATGTAACAAGAAGGAGGACCAGAGACCCTGTCAACAACTAAAATAAGGAGAGCCTTTCTCTGGCAATGGAGCCCTTCAGCAAGGAAGGCCAGCTTTACATCAAGTCTCGAATACTGCTCTGTTTCTCTCTGAAAAAGAAGCCAAACCCTCTGATCAGGATTCCTTATGAACCAGTTCACCCGCTACCAGCAGAAGCAGCAGTATCCAACCCAAGCAAGAAAAAGAAGGAGGTGTCCCAAGAGCCTGGCTCCTGGCGTGGTTGATGGTTGTCCAGGAGGTGTCTGTCTGTTCCGCGTGCCACTGAAAGGCAACAGAGAGGACAGCAGAGGGGAAGAGCGTGGCCCCTGGAGCCTGACAGCCAGCACTTAAACTGGACCCTGCCTCTTATCAGGCATGTGACCCTTGGCAAGCTAACGCATCTGTAAGTGGATGCTCATAGCCTTTACCTCAAGATGGCTAGGAGGAGTAAACTACTACATGGAAACCACTTTCAACAGTATCTGCACATAGTAAACTCTCCATAAGAGTGAGATATATACTTTTTTCCTATTAGGAAGAGCCAGTTTCCTCTCTCTTCTCTTTGGCTTTACATGCTGCTCATCTGATTTCTCTATCCCTGACTCTTTGTAGCCCCAGGAAGAAGCAGACCATTGCCAAGTTCAGGTCAAGTCTCTTGCTTGCTAGCTACTGGGGGAGAGGAAAGTGAACACCAGCACTGAGAGGCTGAGCCTGCCCAATCACGACCTACAGGGCAAGGGATCCGCCAGATGGAAACAGGGTTCATAGGTGAGGCATCTCGTAAATGGTCTCCCCACATCTAGTCTTACCCTCTCCAATCTAGTCTTCACACTGCAGCCAGAGTGAGCTTTCAAAAAATATCTAGGTTAAATTTTTGAATTGTAGAAATTCTAGGAATAATATTATATACCCCCTCTTCAGAAATTCCTTGATGTGCTTTGTCTTCTGAGAAAATTCTAGAAAATCCAGAATATTCCAAAATGCTTCCAACTCTTCTATATAGATTATATTCTTTGTGGAAGTCAGTAGGCTGGCAATAAGCCAGGAAGGTTGAATGTACTCCACACTCCATCTTAACTTCTAGATAAACTATACTAAGAAATGTAATTCTCAGTGAATCCTTATAACTACAACAAATCAGTCACTTTGAATTTTGAAACCTAAATCATTATCTCCACATCCTTTCTGTAACTTTTAACTCAGCATCCTTTTCCAGAAACTCACAGATAGCCAGAATATCACTAGTGTTCAGATTTAAGGAATGTTTGAGGCTGAAGGAAATCCCAAACCAAGAATTTCTGAGTAGCTTTTTCACACAGACAATGGCCAAACAGAAGAGCCTAGATCTATCAAGAATGGAAAAGTTTTCTTCTGCCATATTCCACCAGGGCTAAGTTAAAAGTACTCAGGAACTTCTCCATGACTGGGGGGCCTTTCCCGCAGGGAAGACATGTGGGAAGGTGCCGCCATTTTTCCTCAGTAGAAATAGCCACAAGCCTAGAGGGAGGGCAGGGTGGTAGTTGCTCACACTTGAGAGGCTACAAGCAAAACAATCCTCCACCTACCACCCTTAACCCTGTTTGTGGATGAAAGAGTAGCTCCTCACCATACAAACCTTGAGGGAGACTGCAGACAGTCTCTGTGCAAAGTATAACTCTCACACTGAGGGTTTTCTTAATACTAAGTGATGCTTTGAAATTAAGTTAATCCCTCTCACAGCTCAGATCAGTGAGTGAGGGCCCCCAGTTCCTGACTATGTTGAAGGTTATCAAATTGCTTGTGTCCAGGGAATAGAAAAAGGAAGAAACATGGAAGTCCAAGGCTACCCCAGCAGGAGAGCATCTTAAGGGTGCCAGGAAAGGAGGATGATATAAGGGGGAAGGTGTGGGCAGGGAGATTGAGCCCCTGCACTTTCAGCATTTTGCCTAGGGCTGACCATGCATTGGCAATGACCATGCATTGCCAGAATGAATCTGGCTCAGGATTCAACCAGGCAGAAAATGACCCAGACCTGGTATCCTCTCTGAGTCTAGTCATCCCTGGAGCTTCAAAATTGCTTAGGTCAAGGAATGAGGAGGCTTTGCAGTGTGGGGCATCAGGGGACAGAAAATATGCATGCAGTTTGGTTGCATGCAGCACGGAGAGGTAGGCAGGTAGCCAAGCTGCCTTATATTTATTCTGTTTTCCCTGAAAACCCAGAGCTTACAACCAAGGACAGACCATTTCTGCCCATGTGTCTCAGCTCAAGGCAAGTAGGAGAGAGAGTACACATAGCAAAGAAAGAAAGCATAGACCCAGGGAAATAATTAGAAGAATGAGGAGCTACGAGCAGGAAAAGCCACGGCTGGTTCTCCGAATAGTCTGCTTTTTCTGCTATCTTAAATCTAGGAGCAGTCTTTTATAAGAAACACCACGGAAGACCAGACTTTTCCCCTCCACAGCCATCAAATATCCCTGTGTTGATTAAAAGTTTAACAAAAACAAACAATCATTGACTATGTAGAGGGTTAAATTGTGTCCCCCAAAACTTCTGTTCACATGGAGCCTCAGAAGGTGACCTTTGGAAATAGGGTCTTTGCGAATGTGATTAGTTAAATTAAGATGAATTCATACCAGATGACGGTTGGCCCTCAGTCCTGTGACTAGTGTCCTACTAAGAAGAGGACACACAGACATTCACAGAAGGCCAAGTAAAGGCAGGGGGCAGAGATGAGAATTATGCTGACAAAAGCCAAGAAACACTTGGAGCTACCAGAAGTTGGAAAGGGAACGAAAGAGTGTTTCCCTGGAGCCTTCGAAGAGAGCATGGCTCTGTTGCCACCTTGATTTCAGACTGCTAGCTTCCAGAACTGTGAGAGAATCAATTTCTGTTGTTTTAAGCCACCTGGTTTGTGGTAGCATGTTATGGCACCCTAGGAAACTAATACCAACTCATTAGTAGGGCCTGTGAAAAAATACTCTGTTATCGTCTGTTGTGAACTTATTTCAGAGTGTTTCCCCCTCCAAATGATGCTCTGCCTTAAGTTTACTTTTGCTCAAGCAATTAATTCTCAATGAGCACAGGCTCATATTGCAAGCACATATGTTTGCTTTTGAAATAGAGTTGTTAATAGCTAAATGTATTCATTGTTCCTGGTTTCACAAGCTCATGATGGCAGGCACCATAATGTTTTCCAAGTACTGGTGACTGTTTTTCTTTGCACAGGGCACTGGCCTGTCTCTCACATTCACAGCTGCTGTACATGCTTTGCATTTAGAAAAAGAAAAGGGAGCAGAGAGGGGGAAAAAAATCATTTGTGACTGGGGTGTGAACAAGTGCTAGCTGATGCTCTCCCGCACTCGCTCTGAAATGAGTCTGAATTGCCTGATATTGATGCATTTTGCTAAAATGAGCTGGAGAGTCCACGCAGGTACAGGTGAGTTGGTTTAATCAAGACAAAGTTGCTGAGACTTTAAACCACAAACACAGTATCCCATGGTCAGGGTTGTGAAATAAAGCTCCTTTGCTGTCAGCCATGAGAAAGGAACAGAGAGGAGCAGCCCAGGTCATTGGGCAGGGCTGCACAAGGACTCTCCGGTCCTGGTGGCCAAGGTCCTCAGATTCTGAAAAGGAACACTGCCAGCTTTGTGCTGGGGTCACTGCCCTTAAAGCAGGAAAGATTTTAGTTCACCTTTGATGAAAAGAATATGTTCTCAGTAAGTACTCATTCTAAATGTGCTTATTTCTCAGGAGCTGTAAAACTACGTTATAATAGGGAGCAGATGTGGCTCAAGAGGTTGAGCACCTGCTTCCCACTTGGGAGGTTCCAGGTTCAGTTCCCGGTGCCTCCTAAGGAAACCAGAAATAAACAACAAGCAAAACAAAGGTAAAAAGCAACTCAGGGGAGAGCCAATGTGGCTCAGTAGTTGAGTGCCGGCTCCCCACAAACGAGGTCCTGGGTTTATTCCCCGGCCCCCATACCTCAAAAAAAACCACACCTACGTTATAACTATATATGTAGTCAGTACACATACATCCTTACATACATATGCACATATCCACATACCCCTGGGCGGATATTCCAGAAATAGTTAACCAAGGTTACCACTGGGCAGTGGGATTAAGAGGTGGGAGAATTTTTCTTTTAGTTTTATACCCTTCTGTAGTATTTACATTTTTTTTTTTACTTTGTGCATATATTACTTTTATAATAAAAGAAAAGCAGTAATAGCCATGAAATTTCCCTTCTAATACCATATACTTTAAAATGATCCATGCTATCAGAGTTGCGTGATGTCAGAAAATTGTAGGCAGGGTTCCACAGAGCCACATTGTGAAGCAGGGTTTTGAAGGAGTTGGCTGTGCCTTTTGTGTGCAAAGTAGAATATTTACTCATTGTTTTTTCCACATCATCTTTTCTAGGCCTGTAGGTATAGATAAGGTAACTATGCTTTCCACTTTAGCCCTCTTATCCTGACTCTTTCATCCTGAAACATGTCAAACTGGACAATTTTTATAAATTCAATTTTTTATAAATTTTTTATAAATTCAGTCAAGCCCTGTCATTGACTGTGTCTGTCCTTTCAAAACATTCTGGCACCCATAAAATCCTAATGTCTCTATAATTCTTTCCATTTACTCCTAATCCCTTCTAATCATATCCAACTTCCACTAATACAGATTTCAGAAAGAGACTTTGTTTCTTCCACGAAGCTTTCCCTGTCCCCTTAGCCTAGGTCAGGTTCCCTTGTTACACAGTCTTATAGCCCCTTTTAAAATATTTATCAGTTTATAAAGGTTTCTTTGATTAAGATCTGTATCCACAATATTCTAAGCTTCTTGCAGGCAGGGAGTTCTTTTGTTTTGCTTTTCATTATTTCCCAACATCATTAATTGTACTGACATTAATACACACTCAACAAATACTTGTTGAAAAAATTATTAGCAATACCTTGC
>JAQZBX010005464.1:0-56327 GCA_029593785.1 Cabassous unicinctus
AAAAAAAAAAAAGAAAAAAAAAAACAAAATGAGTGAAATAAGAACTGCCTTTACAATAATAACATTGAATGTTAATGGATTAAACTTCCCAATCAAAAGACGCACATTGGTGGGAATGGATAAGAAAATATGAGCCATGTATATGCTGTCTGCAAGAGACTCACTTTAGACCCAATAATACCAATAGATTGAAAGTGAAAGACTGGAAAAAGATATTCCATTCATGTATTAACCAAAAGAAAAAAAAGAGGCTAGAGTAGCTATACTTATATCAGATGAAATATACTTTAAAAGGCATTATTATTGTGCAATCTGAGGAGACAGTCAGGAAAAAAATTCCATTTACAATAGCAACTAAAAGAAACAAATACTTAGGAATAAACTTAACCAAAGATGTAAAGCACTTGTATTCAGAAAACTACAATGCATTGTTAAAAAGAAATTTAAAAAGAGACCTAAGTAATTGGAATAACAATCCACACTCACAGATTGAAAGACTAAATAACATTAAGATGTCAAATCTACCCAAACTGATATACAGATTCAATGCAATGCCAATAAAAATTCCACCAGCATTTTTAAATAAATGGAAAACACAATTATCAAATTTATCTGGAAGGGTAAGAAGTCCCAAATAGCCAGGAACATCTTAAAAAGGAAAAGTGAAGTTGGAGGACTCTCACTTCTGGACTTTAAACCATATTACCTTGCTACAGTGGTAGAAAAATCACTGTACTGGCATAAAGACAGCTGCATAGACCAATGGAACTGAATTGATGGTTCAGAAACAGACCCTCACATCTATTGTCAAGTGATTTTTGACAAGCCTGTCAAACCCACCAAGCTCGGGCAGAACAATCTAATCAACCAGTGGTGCTGGTAGAATTGGATATCCACAGCCAAAAGAAAGAAAGTGGACCCCTATTGCACATCTTATGCAAAAATTAACTCAAATGGATAAAAAAAACTAAATATAAAAGCAAGAACCATAAAGCTTCTAGAAGAAAATGTAAGAAAACATCTTCAACACCTGGTGGTAGGTGGGGGATTCTTAAAGGAGATAAGAGAACTGAGATGGACTACTGATATTTAATGTATATAGAAGTTTTAATTAACTTTACTGTAAAAGTGTGGATATGTATAGAGTTGATGGTAACACATTATAGCATTAGCTGGCTTACAAATGGGAAAGTGGCTGGAAAGAGTAGTCTAGGGATGTAAATGTCACTTGAAAGAAAGCTAGAGAATAATCTAGGGACTGAATAACACAGTAAACCCAGAGGTGGATGAGAATTGTGGTTGATGGTACAGATGCAAGAGGGTCCTTTGTGAGCTAGAGCAGATGTACATCACTATTGCAGGATGGTGGGAATGTGGAGAAATATGGGGAAAATACAACTGGAGTGTGTGGTTAACAGCAATACTGTAATATTCATTCATCGATGTCAAAGATATACTGTTTTGATAATGGGGGAATATGGAAAAAGTGTGCCAAATGTACACTATGGACCATGGTTAGAGGTAATAGTCTGATGATATCTCATAATCTGTAAGAAATATTCCACTACGGTGTGGTATGTTGATAGAGAGGTGTTGTATTTGAATTCTGCACACATGCATGATTTTTTTGTAAGTTCACAACTTCTGTAATAAAAATATATTTTAAAAAATAGTAATAGGGTGGGGAAGAATACACCAAATGTCAGATATGGACTATAGCAAGTAGTAAAATTTTGACAATATTCTTCCATAATTTGTAACAGATGTCTCACAACAATGCAAGGTGTTGGTGGTGGGTTGATGTATGGGACCCCTGTATGATGTTATGCATGTTTGCTTTCAAAGTTCGTAACTTTTACTATACACTTTATTCATGTATGTTCATGTATAAATGATATAATGATATAATAATAATAATAGAGTGGGTTGGGGGGAAAATACACCAAATGTAAAATACTTTGGTTAGTAGAAATATTTTCAGGATGCTCTTTCATCATTAGTTAAAAACTTTCACAATGCAAGGTATTGGTGGTAAGGTGAGGTATGAAAGCCCTGTATGATGTTATATATATTTGTTTTGTAAGTTCAAATATTACTATACATTTATTGTTTATGTATATTTATGTGTGAGTGATATAGTGCAATAATTTTTTTAAGTAAAACCAAACCTGTCTGGACACGCGTGTTGACAAATACTATCATTTTGATGAATTCGTAGTTTTCACTTACTTTTCACTCCATATGCTATGTGAAGGCCCGGAGATCTTAAGTTGGAGTTCAAGGATGGTCTTGAGGAAAGTGATAAATTCTTGTCTTTTTCCTAATTTCTCAAGGTTTTAAAATTGTTTTTTGTGTAAATTTTTACTTTGATATAATTTCAAACTTAACAGAAAAGTTGCAAGAATGGTAAAATAAACTTCTATTACAAACTTCACCCAGTTTCACCAATTGTTCCATTTGTTTTATCATTCTCTTTCAATATGCTTATTATATATCTATTAGATGTGTTATATATGTGTAAAATAGATGTGTAGATTATATATACAAAGACATATATGTATATATTATTTTAAATATTTTTCTGAACTTTTGTAGATTGAGTTGGAATCATTGTAGCCATTTACCACTAATGTCTTCAGATTGTAGGTCCATAAACTAGGGTATTCCCTTACATAAATAGAGTTTCCTATTTCTTCTATAACAAAGTTCCACAAATGTAGAGACTTAAAACAACATAAATGTATTCTATTACAGTTCTGGAGGCCAGAAATCTAAGATCAAGGTATTGGCAGGGATGGTTCCTTCTGGAGGATCTAGAGGAACATCTGTTTCTTTGCCTTTTTCAGCAAAGGCTTCCTTGGCTTGTGGCACCGTCCTCTCATCACTTGCTTCTGCACTCTCATCTCCTCTCTCTCACTCTAATTCTACTGCCTCCTTATTATTACATTGGACTTATGTGGGCAATCCAAGATAATTTCCATCTCAATATCCTTCACTTATCACATCAGTAAGGTCCCCTTCTTGCCATATAAGGTAGCATATCCACAGGTTCTGGGATGAGGATGTGGACACCTTTGGCGTGCCATTATTCAGTCTACCACAATATCCTTTAGAGCTATTTTTTCTAACCAGTCTAAACCACAATATAGGATACTGTCTTATATTTAATCATCATATCTCTTTATTCTGTAAAGAATACTAGTATCCTTTGTTCTGTGACACTGTCTTAGTCTTTCTGTCTTTTGACCTTGACACTTTTGAGGAGTGTAAAACAATTATTTTGCAATATGTTCCTCCATTTTTAAACATTGGATTTGCGGTGAAGAAGGTTATATGCAAATGCATTTGAAAGGGACAGAAGGTGTAGAGAGTTTATCAGATTGTCAGATGGGTTCTAGACAAAAACTGTTAAAAATCACTAGTAAAGGGAATGGTTGGGATTCACCCAAAACTATATTTAATTTGTTTATCTATGCATATAAATGTTTTATACCACCTCCTAGGTATATGTGGTAAATTTTAAAAACAGCCACAGATTCTTCCTCCTTATACCCCTTCCCTGCCACTCCTTCTCCTCATTCTTTTTCAAAATGTGGGTTCATCCAAATTCCTAATTTGCTGGCTTCAAAATCATTCAGACTGGATTAAGAATAATAATAGCTACATTTTTAAGTGTTTAGTATGTGTTAGTTGCCATCCATCTGGAGGTAGTGTTTTTTATTTGTTGCACTATTCCTTTGTCTCCATACTCTGAAGTCAAAGAACACCCAAGAATTAGACATTTACACCCATCCATCCATCCATCCATCCATCCCTCCCTCCCTCCATTTCTCCTTCCTCTTTCTCTCCTTTCCTCCATCCATACATCATATATTCACTTATCCTTCCATCCATCTCTATCATATCTATCTATCTATCTGTCTATCATCTATCATCATCTATTTATTTTGGTCATTATCTACCTCTATCTAGCTATCTCTTACCTATCTTCTAAATATGAATATATGAAAAAATTTAATGGAAACATGCAGACAGTATATAGTAGTTAAGAACAGAACACTAGAGTTTGATTGACTAGATTCAAGTCCTGCCATTGCCATTTAATAGCTTTGAAGTCTTGGGCAAGTTGCTCACCTTTTATGTGCCTCCATTTCCACATTTTTACATTATGGACATAATATTAATAATACCTACCTCATAGGGTTGTTACAACTTTTCAATAGATTAAGGTTTAATATTTATGAATAACATAAAATGATGCTGGGTACATAATAAATGCAGTGATATTTGCTAAAGTAATAATCTAAAAATCTGGTCTTGAAATGTATTTTTTCACGTAAATATTATGAGATTTATTCATGCACCTGTGAGAATGGGCAAGTCCAAATTCCATAAGGCAGGCCATAAACTAGTAAACTCAATGAAGATTTTTTATGAAGTCCCCAGGAAAAGCTGGCTGGCTGAAGTAGAGATGGAAATTCTCTCTTCTGATTGCTGAAATTTGAGCCAAGACATGACAACCTACCTGGTTCAATTCTTTGACTTTTTTATCATTCACATTTTTTTGCCTGGATTTGGTCTCACAGGTTGATCTCATAGGGTCACTGAGGTGGTAGGAGTGTCACTAGACTACCCACAGGGTCTCTAGACTGACCTCCCTGAGGACCCCTGCTGGTCCAGGGCCACCAGCAGGATTGCTGCTCTCAGTTCTGTGCTCTCTCTCCTTCACAAAACCCTGCCTCTCAGAAGGTCTGAAAACCCAGCGCCCCTGTTCCCGGTATCCTGGGTCTTTCCACTCTGTAAACTGCAAACTGGAAACCCAGATTAATCCCAGATGACACTTTCTGTGTGTGCTCCAATGGTCATGACTTTCTAGTCTCACGAGGCACCCGTCTTGCTGAAGAAAGTGGTCATTACTACATCTGTGATGAGCATTCTTTTCTTCACTTACAGTGAAAACCACTAAAGGGAAATAATCCCCAAATGGATGACTGTCAGCTCACTGTCTTCTTCACACATTTGCTGGGGAAATAAGATTTACGAAGCTGGACTTTCACATTAAAGTTCAAGCATGTGGCAGTTAAGGTTTTCATTGAGATGGGAGATGAGGTGCTGCCATGGCTTTCCTGGGAGGATAGAGATTTGGTGGTGAGTTCAGCTTACTCTAGTGAGACAGCTGATGTGGGTTATCTCGGTGGCACTGTCTCTAAGCCCCAAGTGAGGCTAGGATATCACTGATTCCATTTTTTTCAATGCCAGATTTATTGAGATATCATGTACATGCATTAACTGTTTTCAGTGTACAGTTCTGTGTGTTTTGACAAACGTATGCCATCAGGCAACCATCACAATCAAGACACGGAAAATATGCATCACCCCAAAAAGTTCCCTTGTGCCTTTTTGTCATCAGCCCTTCCCTCTAATACCCCCTCAGCAAGCAACTGCCAATCTGTTTTCTGTCCCTATAATTTTGTCTTTTCCAGAATATCATATAAATAGTCCACAGGCATTTTTTATAAAGATTTATTTACTTATTTCTCCCCACGCCCTTGTTGTTTGCATTTGCTGTGTCTGTTCCTCTTCCTTGTTTCTTTAGGAGGCACCTGGAGCCAAACCCTGGACCTCTGATGTGGAAGGGAGGTGCCTAATAGCTTAAGCCACCTCCACTCCCTGCTTTGTTGTATCTTTCATTATGTTTTTCCTCCCTGCATCTCTTGTTGCATCATCGTTGTGTCAGCTCACTGTCTTCTTTAGGAGGCACTGAGAACCTCTGCTCCCTGCTTTGTTGTGTGTCTCATGTCTTTTTTTCTTGTGTCTCTTGTGTGTCAGCTTGCCATGCCTGTCCATAACGCCAGCTTGCTGTCTACTTTAAGAGGCACCGGGATCTGAACCAGGGACCTCCCACGTGGTAGGTGGGAGCCCAATCACCTGAGACACATCCGCTTCCCATGCATAGGCATTTTTAACAGCTAAGTTGCCTAATAAATAGTATACTGTGATTTTCCTTGCTCTTTGAAAATTATCATGTCCACTGGTGCAGACATGGTAGGATTTTGCCTAACTTTAACCCCAAGGGGGATCAAATATCCTACACTTCTTCCTATCAGTCTGGTTGAGCTCAAATTTCAGTGCTGCCATTCATTAGCTTGCAGCCTATGAGGATTTTACTTTAACTCTTAGTAATTCAGTTTCTTCATCTATAAAATGGGAATTATAAAGAACCTCACTTTCAAAGGAAGGAAGAAAACAACAAGCAATAACAACAAAAATTGCATTGTTCTTGGGATCTTGGAAAATATATCACCTGAAATCAATTTATTTAAAACTTCAACTGAGAACAGAGGAATATTGCTCAGTTACCTTGGGAAGGTACTTAACCTCTGTTATGTAAACTAGGGGAAAAGAAATATATCTACTTCAAAGGATTGTTGGAGTGAGATTAAATGAGACATATCCAGTTACAGTACTTTGAACAACTCTAAGCTCTTGTAAATACTAAAAATTTAGGGCCTATTGAAATTACAATTGGCATTTATATAGCATGAATACAGTTTAGCTTTAAGAATGCTTAAGAATCTTACTGCTAATTATGTCCATCGACTGATATATTTTTTGCATCCATTCATTCATTATTTTCTTAATTAAGGTAAAATTCACATTTCATAGATTTCACCTTTTTAAAGTATACAAGTCAATGGACTTTTTGAATATTCACAAAGTTGCACAACCATCACTACTATCATGTTTCAGAATATTTTCATCAACCCAGAAGGAAATCCCATACCCATTAAGCAAACACTCCCCATTCTGCCCTCTCCCTAGCCTCTGGTATCCACGGATCTACTTTGTGTCTCTATTATGGATTTGCTTATTCTGGACATTTCATATAAAATCAATCATGCAATATGTGACTTTTTGTGCCTGGCTTCTTTCCCTTAGCATTATGTTTTCTAGGTTCATAGATGTTATCATATATATCAGTATTCCATTCCTTTCTGTACCTAAATAATATTCTATTGGATGGATATATCACAATGTGCTTACCCATTCTTCTCTGAATGGACATTTGGGTTGTTTTACTTTTTGACTATTTTGAACAAAGCTGTTGTGTAAGTTCATGTATAAGTTTTTGAATGGACGTATGTTTTCTATTGGGTATATACCTAGGAATAGAGTTCCTGGGACATATGGTAACTCCATCTTTAATTGTTGGGTTAAATCTTTTTTAAAGCAGCTGTACATTACATTACCACTAGTAATGGATGAGAATGCCAATGTCTCCACATCCTCACCAGTATTTTTTTATTTTCTGTCTTTCTTATTATAGCCATTTCACTGTGATTTTGATTTGCTTTTGCCTAATGATTAATTATGTTGAGTATTTTTAAATATGCTTGTTGACCATTTGTCTGTCTTGGAGAAATATCTATTCAAATAATTTGCCTATTTTTTTTTATTGAGTTGTCTTTTCATGGTTGAGTTGTAAAAGTTCTTTGTGTATTCTGGATATAGGTTCCTCTCAGGAATGAATGTAATGAATTGTAAACATTTTTCCTATTTTATGGGTTGTATTTTCATTCTCTGGATGGTGTCCTCTGAAGCACCATGACTTAGAAAATATAAAGTTTATCTATTTTCTTCATTAGTTGCTTGTGCTCTTGGTATCACATCTCAGAAACCATTGTCTAATCCAAGTTCAGGAAGATTTGCACCTGTGTCTGTAAGAGTTTTGAAGTTTTAGCTCTTATTTTTAGGTCTTTGATCCATTTTAAGTTAATTTTGTACATGGTTCATGGTGTAAGGTAAGGGTCCATGTGACTATTGAGTTGTCCCAAAGCCCTATGTTGAACAGACTATGTTCCCCCATTGAATTATCTTGGGACCCTTGTTGAAAATCACTTAACCAGAAAAGTAAGGGTTTATTTTTGCACTCTCACTTCTATTCCATTAATTTGTATGTCTACCCTTATTCCAGTATCACAAGTTTTGAAATTGGGAAGTGTGGGTCTTCCAACTTTGTTCTTCTTTCCAAATATCTGTAAAATTGTTTAATTATGCCGTTGGATTTGATTTGCAAGTATTTTTTAAAGAAATCAATTTTAGTGATACATATTAATACAACATACAACTATTCTTAATCTCTTGCATTTCCATATAAATTTTAAGATCAGTTTTTCAATGTCTGCAAAAAATCCATTTGGGATTTTGATTGCTTTGATCCTATAGATCAATTTGGGGAATATTGACAACTTTTCAATATTAAGCCTTCTGATCTATATCATGTCTTTTCATTTATTTAAGTCTTTAAATTTTTTCAATGATGCATGTAGTTTTCAGTGTACAGTTATTGAACTTCATTTCTAAGTATTTTATTCTCTTTTTATGTCTTCTCCAAGACATAGCAAATCCAGGATCTAGTTTTATACAGCTACTTTTAAAAGTTACTGTACTACACACTTTGCATGCATTTTCTCATTTCAAATTCAAGCACCTTACGATATATATATTTATGTATTTCTTGGGACCTCAGCAAGGCTGATGACTTTGTCTCCAGATCATAGCCTGGAGACTTAACTCATTTTCTTGGTAGCTAAGAAAACTTCACCTCTAGGGTCCAGTGGGGTTTTTCTGTTAATTAATTTTAATTTACAAACACTGCATACCCACCAAGCAAAATCTTACCCATCTCCTCCATCCCCTAGTAACCTCTAATCTACTTTCTATCTCCGTAAATTTGCTATTTCCAGATATCTTATAAAAGTTATATCATTCAATATTTGTCCTTATGAGTGATATCACACAATTTTGTCCTTACGTGCCTTGCTTATTCCACTCAGCATAACATTTAAAAGGTTCGTCCATGTTGTAGCATGTCTCAGAACATCATTTCCTCCTATGACTAAAAAATATTCCATTGTGCATATGTACCACATTTTGTTTATCCATTTGCTGATGGACACTTGAGCTGTGTCCACCTTTGGGCTTTTGTGAATAATGCTATTTTAAACATTGGTGTACAAGTATCTGTTTGAGACACTACTATTTTCACTTTCTTTGGATATATATTTACATGTGGAATTGCCAGGTCATATGGTAATTTAACTTTTTTTAGAAACCACTGTATTGTTTTCTATCACGTCTCCTCCATTTTACATTTTGACCAACAATACACTATGGTTCCAATTGGAAGGCAAATAATTCCATAATACATCAGGAGATGGAATAAGATGTACATTTTAATTTCTCAGCTGCTAAAACAAATACCTTGCAATGGGTCGACTTAATAACAGGAATTTACTGGCTTACAGTTCTGAGGCTAGGAAAAATCCAGAACTGAGGTTTCAACAAGGCAATGATTTCTCATAACACTTTAAGCCAGGAGCCTTTTTGATATATAAGGGCTCAGTGACCAATGGTGCTTTTGGGGTCTGAGTGCCCATTTGCTTGTATCTACAGGAAATCAATCAGGAATTTGTCCATTTCCTAATGAAATATTACATCTAAATAATCCTTCCCTAAGAATTTACCTTGCTTTCTATTGTTACTTTGTCTTCCTGAACTCATCATAAAACATGCTATCTTTCTTGTGAAGCAAAGAAACTGTGTCAAGACCAACTCAGTCAGAATCTCTTAGGGACGGAATTAGAAAAAGGGACTGGAGTGAAGGTCAAAGACAAACATTCATCCTGACTAACTGCATGACATTGGGAAAATCAATTTCTACGTTTGTAAATACAAGCCTTCTTCTCTGGACTGAAAATTTCTTTCTATTCTCCAATCCTAGTAAGCCCCAGAGATATTTGAAATTATGTCCCTAGTTAGACTCTGTATTAAAGCAAATACAATGTTTCTTAAATAATATGCTTGGTCTCTGAAAGCAAATCCTCAATAAGAAAAATATCACCAGCCTGCCTGGCTGAGTGCAGATGGAGTGTCCAACCTGATGCTCAGTGATCCCATGAAGTGGTTGGTATCACTGTCCCTATTCTATGGATGTGGAATCTGATCTTTAAAGTGGAGAGCTGAGCTACCCAAAATCACCAGCGGGCAGATATCAAGGTTCAAACTCAGGTCTGCCTGAGTTCAGAGTCAAAGACCTTACCTGCTACCCACACCTGTCTCACTGAATAAAAGCAAACTTACAAAGTGATCATCTGACCCATAAATAATGATAGAAAGTTACAATTGCTGACCTCATTAATGTTATTATCCATAATGATAAGACCACTAGACATGGGACACAGAGTGAATTTTAATTTAATAATGTGGATTTGTTTTAGAAAATATGTGGTAAAACCTAATATTTGCAGATCATAGAGTGAGCATTGCTGGTTCTCTTATTATTAAGTCTGATTCCCCAAAACCTAATTAACTCCCTGGTAGTTAATAACTAATAAGGGCTTGGTATTAATAAGCTTGATGTTAAAATAATACTCTTTCGAGAACAGCATTAATTATTCCAAGCTATGGAAGGGAAAATGTGTAAACATCTGTCTTAATTCTGTGTAGGTTTAAAATGTTGCTTGATAAAAACTGGCCACCTGCTAGGTGTTCTATTATCATACAGAAGTGATCATACATGGATAGAAAGAGCAATCCAGGCAACGAAACAGCAGGCGTGATGGCATCTCATGGCAAATGTGAGAGGCCCATAGCAATTCCATAATGCTGAAGCACATGGCTGTATAAGGGGAAGGAAGCTGGGGAGAGAATGGGCCAGAGGGTGAGAAGTGTTTTCTTGCAAACCAAGCTTAGGGCACTGATCTAGTACCAGGAAACCACCAGGTTTTTGGAGAAGTGTAAAGGAAGATCCTGATCAGTTCAATATTTCAGAAATAATTACTCCTCCCCTAAGAGTTCCTTTTGCAGAAATGATGCCACAAATGAGTGGTAAAAGATTGAAAGTGGTGAGGTTGGTTACCACTTAATTCAGCGTAGAGAAATCATTCTCCAAGGTGGGATGAGTCCATTGGAAGGATGAGAGGCGTAAGTAAGCAAGTACAGTCCTTCCTTGGGTGGGTGAATATGTGGTGTAATGACCAAAGGAGGACCTGGCTGTTGTGGGACCTGAAGCTTATACAATTTATGAAAAATAATACAGCATTGCAAATATAAAATTAAGCACAAAAGGGACTATTTATTTAGATTGAGAAAATTAATCATGACAAGTTACATATTTTTAAATACTGATAAATACCACAAACATCCCCAAATCCAGGAAAACTACTTATGCCCTAGCCCAGTCAGCCCACCAAAAACAAATCTGTAGTCAACAAAGGCAGGTTCATTGGTTTGTTGCGATGCAGGGTTCTGCACACATCGAGGAGCCAGGGACGACTTGCAGAACAAAGGAAAAAGTAGTTACGGTAAGTTTGGGGAAAGGGATTTGGCAGCAGTATTTTTATGATGCAAAGCAGGGCTACAAAGAAAGGGTTCACTACCGGTTCTGGACTGCAAAGTGGGCTCAGTGCCTGAGTCCTTAGAAACCACAAAGTTAAGCTACAGGTAGACTGCTTTGCCCAGACACCCCTTATATGTAGTTCTGCGCCTCTATTTCTGTGTGTCAAAATGACTTAGATCCTCGAGACAGTGGATGTCTTCTTCTCACTGATGTCGTTTCAAAAAGCAAAGTTTCCAATAGTCTTTGATTATATAGAACAAAGTTTTTCGTTAAGTGAGAAAGCAGTAGTCAATCAAAGAAGGTATTGCTTTAACATTTCAAAGCTGCATCTTAGGAAAAGTTGTGTTTCCTGTCAATATAGTCATTATTTTTATCCGTCTCTGTTCTCCCAGCCTGATAGATGGAACTACAGATTTTTACTTTCTCAGTTCAGTTGAATTTTTACTTTCTCAAATCCTAATTTTATTAATTAATACTTGAAAAAACTTGGTAATAATTTTCCCTATATTGTCATATTCAGTTAATGAATGACTATTTGATTATCTCTTCATATGACCCTGATTTTATAACATCATTTTCTATAAATATAATAGAAAGTCAAAGCAGTTTTTCCACTAACAGGGTTGTGGTTTTTTGTTTTTTTTTTCATTGATAGTATATCACAGTTTTCTTCTGCTTCAAAACTCACAATTGGTAATATTAGATAAATTTTTCAGATTGTTGCCACATTTGAGAAAGCCTCTGTCTATTTCCTTTCATATATGTGCTCTAAGATTTTAGGACATTTAAAATTTTCTTGACTTAAGATTGATGCACTTTAAAAGATTTTTGGTATTGTCAGTGCTCATTAGCAGAGCATTTTTAAACCACAATATATTGTACTGGGCTTTAAAATCATGTAATCATTTAATTTTATGCTATACTCATTAGCTGATTTCATACTGAAATAAGGATTTCTTCAGATCATTTTACTGCCCAGGTCACAATTTTACATCCACTTTGTTTGGAACTGCCAGACTTCCTTGGGATAAGAGGATGGGAGAGGTGTGATCCCATGCATTGAAGGGCACATCACATCACACATATATGTGCTTGCTGTGTGCCGTTACACTGCAGGTGTGTGTCCTACAAATGTGGTATGTTGCAAAATTCTATCTCATACTATTCCCATCAAAGAAAAAAGCAAATGCATGGTGGATTGGCTATGGCATATATCAAATTAGTGAGTATGTTCCCAATAGAAGAAAATTTCCATTTTTGAGTAGGAGTCAATAAGAACCAAATCCAAAACTCATAATTTTCCATGTTTATGATGAGAATTTTCCACAGACTCACTTCTGGGTGCATGTATTTCCAAACTTGTTTCTTCTCCACTAATGACATACTTCCAATGTGAAGTGCTATAGGACACATTCCAATCAAAATCCAACTTCTGATCCTGTTCTTTGGGTCAAAACCCAGGTGGAAGACTGGGCTATCTGGACGTTATGTCTGGAATCTTCACTAGGTCAACTAGAGCTAGCAGAACCATGCACAGAAGTGACTGCAAACCACAGAAACATTTTCCACTAATCCTAAATTAAGTGTATCCACAACTCAGCTTTCTCTTAACCCATCCCCAAAATGCCTGTGCCTACCCCTATATCACCCAGAAGGAGAATAATGTGATGGGGGGTCAGAGTGGAAAGAGGCAATGTTCTTAATGGCCTGCAGCTCACCTCTTTAAATTGTACAAAACTTATGGTCAAGTTAGCTAGGGTTTCTCACAGAGTTTTACATGGGGCTTGTGTGGAGCCCAACACTTAAATTTCATGAGTGTTGTGGTAGGTCCCCTCCTGCAACAGCATGTGCAGACTTCCACTCTGTTTATAAGAGTGGGGTGAGCAAGCAGTTCTTGAGAGAGAATGGATATCCACCAGCCATAAAAATGAGAGAAGACCCAAAGAGGTGAGGGTAGGAGAACAGCCATGCAAGCAAAAAGCTCTTGGGGGTTGAGACCTGGTAAGATGACCTGCGGCTGCCTGTAAAAGAAAGTCCCCAATTTAAAATGGCGTGAACACTAGGGGAAGTTTTTACCACTCCTAACAAAAAGTCCATGGGTAAGATGGGCTTCAGGAACAGAACTCCAGGGATCCAGCCCTACTTCCCTGTGAGCCTCTCATCCTTGCCTTTTTCTTCATGCCCTTCCAGCTTCAGGCTGGTAGCGAGATGGTTGGGATCACTCCAGACATTAAAACCAACACTTTGGGTGGAATGAAAGCTCCCTCTTAAATGGGAGAAAAGATTTCCTTGACATTCCCCACCATATCCCCTTCATGACTCATTGGCCAGGACTGGGTCACATGCCCAATCCTAAACCAATCACTGTTAAGAATTTACTTCATAATTACAATCACCAAAACTCAATGAAACATAGGCGTAACGATGCTGACTGCTGACTGTAGCACAAACTTGGAGGGAACCAAAATGAGGTCATCTCTGGGGACTGGTTAAATAAATTAAGGGGCATGCCCATGATGGAATAGTATCCAACCATTAAGGGGAATTAGATTGCAATTATGTGTTTACATGGAAAGAATTTTTAACTATATTATTTTGTTAAAAGCAAAGTCCACACCATAAATTAATGCAAGCTCTTTGTAAAAACAAAACTATGCGTATGTGTGTATTGTCTGTGCATACACACACACACACACATTGCATGTACACACTCACGTAAAAGAGAGAGACCAGCATTTGCATTTTTCCTGGAAGAAAGTGTAATGACATACTAACAGTGGATATCTTTGCAGAGAAGTAGTGGGTGGGAAAATATGTGGTAAGCTTTTTTTTTTCTTATTTTGCATCTTTCTGTATTGTTTGAATATTATAACAATGTATATATTGCTTTTAATTATTTTTAATGTCAGTCATGGGTGTTTGGGTGATAAGAGTATAGGCTATTTTTTATTTTATTCTTTATATGTCTGTATTTTAAAAGCTAAAAATTGCTAAGTTAAAATGCCCTTTTTGCATGCTTGATATGCCTGCATATGCTTAACAGCATAATGAGTTAACTATGAGTTACTCTGTGGGTTGATTTTCAACATAAGGTATTTCCACATGCTCCTTTGAATTATGGCATCCAGTTAGTACTCTAAATTTTCCTTGTTTTTAGTGGCACTGAACATTTCTGGATATATCCTCTCTCAGTTATGCTGTGAGCTCCTGGAGGGAAGAGGAGGTGTCTGTAGACTCTTCACATTCCCCGCAGTGCATAGATTAGCAGACAGTTCACTACTGCTGCTGGCTCCTGCTTTGCTTTAGGGTACTTGATATCATCCTCTTTCATTCTCTTATTTTTTACTCTCATTGAATGTAAAGAGGAAGCAGCCTGCTACCCGATTCAATTGAATGTACAGGACATATAATTCTCAAGATGTTGGTCTGCATATAATTTCAGTGCAAATTCTTCATGTTGCATTTACATTTCAGCACCTGTATCTAAAAATGTAATGGTTTGCCATGGGACATTTCCAGAAACGTATGTTTGTGTATGCACATTCACACACACACACACAAACATTCAAAACTTTCAGAGTACAATGGTGCTCTGGAAGCTCTCTAAGGACTCTCATACTAAGAAACTGTACTCTGGAAACTAGAAATTAAATAAAGGACAGCATTGCCAAGAAATGTGTGTAAAGAATTTGCAAGGTAGGTATTGCTTAGTTTGTCTTTGTTATTTTAGATCTAAGAACTTCTTGGAGGTGAAATTTTATGTTACCTCAACTGAAAATTTTCTTTCTGTATGAAATGAATCTGAAATGTCTCCAGACAGTGGTTGAGGTTGCGAAATTTCAGTTTGCACCTGACTTTTCTGTGGGCCTTTTTTTTTACAAAGAGTAATTGTGCTGTATTTGCAATGTCCACAGGCTCCATTTTATAAGAGGCCTGTTTACTATTAAACTGAGTTCATTTGGGACTCTACACTGGCTCAAGTACAGTGGGCTGGGTTAACCTCTCTGACTTCTAGTTTCTTTGAACAAGAGTTTCTGGTTTTCACCTTCCAATGCAGCAACGAAAAAATAATTCTAGGTTGGTTCCAAACACAATGAGTAGGATGGCTCACAGCACTACACTTGTTATTTCAAAGAATTAACTAAGCACATGAGTAGCAAAGAAACGCTCAGGGATTTTGAGGTTTCAATCATTTAATCATCTGATTTTACCTGGTCCATAGGAATCTGGAAAGAATTGCCTCAGAATGTTTAATTCCTCCTAAGGGTCAGGCATTGATTGGAGTACTTCACATACATCATCACATTTGAACCGCATGAGAAACCTGTGAAACAAAATATTCTTAAATTCTCATTTGGCATATGAGGAATGACGGTTTATAGAGATTAACTAGATAGTGGGAATCACACATCTTCTAAGGGACCAGGATTTGGACCCACATCTGTCCTACTGCAAATCTCATACCACAAAGGAATCCCTTCTAAATCTGGTCTGCATTATGTTAATTGCTTTTTACATGTTTCACTACTTTACTTTCTTGTTCCTTTTATTTTCTGAGGGAAAGATTAATGGAGAAACTATACATGACCAATTTGGCTCTAATTTGGAGTTAGTAAATTGGGCTGCCAGTAATTTGAGAGGACAAGAAAAAATGGCAGAAGCAGAGCCACGGAATGTTAAAGAGAAAAATAGTGAGCGAATGATCCCAACCATTCACTGGGCACTGACTAGGCATTCCTGTCTTAGACCCAGCCTTCTGCCACCCCTGCACCTGCACACTGCCTCACTCCTCTATCACACACAAAGCACTTGACTTGCACACGCACAACATACCCCCATGAGTGTGCTCAGACCTTACTGCAACCAAAATCTTAAGTTTTAAAGTACTGCATCTTTCATAATCATCCCAACTATTCATGGAGGCATATTAAGTGTTGTAGCATAGAGACAGGAGGTTTAGCTATTCATAGAGTTTTCCTGGTTCGTTCACCCAGCTCAAGAAAGCCCATCTGAATACAAGGGCATGAGAATATTTGCAGCCCACAATTCCTCAGGCTTTTCTAGTGAAATGAGGCTCCATTCAATCACTGTCCACAGTTCACTCTCTCATTACCTTCACCATGAAGCATAAGCACCATCTCCTCATCTTACCCCCCTCCAGCCCCCACCCCGTGAATACCTGTGAGTTCCCATGGAAGCTTGCTTGCACTGCACTCCAAGCAACTGGGCAGCTCCCCTAGACACTGCAAACTCTCAGGCCACCCCACAAGACCAAAGCTACGCAACATGGAGCAGAGCGCAGAAGAACGCTTTGTATTCAGCCACAATGCAGGTCCCAAAGCAGTGCTGTTTTGGGGTCCTAAATGAATCTTCCCAGGTGTGTCAGAAATCCCTTGTTGGCCAACCCACAGCCATCTCCAACTCCCTTCTCCCTACCTGCCTCCAGGTACAGAGGCTGAAAGTACCAAACAATGGGTTTCCCTGACTTTCTCACTATCGGGCTTCATAGAACTGAGTTCCATCAGATGTAAGAAGTGTCCTGGCACATTTCTAGGAAAGTCTTTGTCCTGGATAAAAGGAGAGGGGCCCTGGGAAGAGTCTCTCTTTTTCTCTCCCTCTCTCTCTCCCTCCTTCTCTCTCTTCCTCTCTCTCTCCCCCTTGTTCCCTGTAATTATGTCCTACTCCTACTCCTACTCCTATTCCTACTCCTACTCCTTGTGTTTGGAAGCTGCAGTAGGGAGACAGGATACCTGGAGCTATGGTGGTGCTCTTTCAAGCATGAACAGTGTGCTCAAGAACAAAGAGTCCAAGTAATAATGCAGAAGATGGAGAGGAACAGCCTGAGTCTTGGCTCACAGCTTTGTGCCATCAACCCAGCTCTGAGTCCATCATCTCCTCACCACTTAGGGGTAAATGGTGAATGTCTTCACAGAGAGTCCACTGTTTCTCAAGGACTCCTGTTACTCCCAGCCAAAACCTTTCCCAGCTGACCCATTTTATGAGTTGGAGACTCCCTGCAAAGCTACATTCCCAGTGGCAGGGTATCCAACAAAGCTTATTGTGCAATGGGAAGAAAACTGAACTGAAATTTACAGGGTCTGACTTCTCATCCCTAACCTTCTTTCTACTTTTTTCTTCATAAGTAAAAGGGGTTTGTGCTACTTGCTGAGCCTTCCTCATTGTGTGGACCAAAGGAAATTAGGTAAGTGAATATGTTTCATAAAGTCCAATAGAAATAGAAGCTTTGATTATTATTTCACTCAGTATACTAGAGGGGAAAGAAAGTCTGGGCTGAGTAAGAGGTTTTTGAAGACAGGTAACTTTTCAAATTAGACATTTTCCCTTGAGCAAATCAAAGAACATTTGGATCATCCAGCACATATTGCTCTTAAAGGAATATATAGATTCTCCTGGACAAGAATTGCTCCTGTCTGCAAACAGTTTTAAGACCAAATACAGAGCAGTCAAAGGATGGAATCTTGTGAGTCAGAGCACGTGGTTTTGGGTGCTGATTCCTCAACTCTCTTAGTCTTGGTTCCCTGGAAGCAGACTGAGATGGAGATTCATGTGCAGGAGATTTATTGAGGTACATACTCTGGAGGCAGGGAGGCAGGACGGGCAGAGGAACAAGTTGAGCTGTGATGTGATTTCAACAGAAGTCTCAGCCCACCCCAGGGGGAGCTCTGGAACTGGATGGTCCTCAGAGATGTAGGAAATTGAGCCAATATAGCCGGGGTTTTGTACCCCTTTACAGATCCTTCATTAGAAATAGGAAAGAGGCATGACCTTGGGCAAAGCAGCTCTCTTGACCAACATTGATGCCTACAGAAGGACTCAGGAATGAGTGGTCAGTGGCCACTGTCCCAGCAGCTGGGAAAACAAGAGTCTCGCTCTGGAAGAGGAGTGCTGAGATGCACCGCAGTGTCCACCACAGCCGAAGAGCCAGCGAGGTCATCGCTCTGAGAGTCACCTCATCTGCCTATCAGGACAATAGTAATTGTTGCTGCATATGGTCGTTTTAAGGAAAAATGAAATAATGTTTTTGGAAGGAAACTTTGAATATTGTAGAATGTTACGCAATTGCTGGTTATGAAAATATTTTCTTATACAGAACAGGAAAGAAAAACAAAATTGGCAGCACAGAGCAGCATTTAAAACGTCCCCAATGTGAGGCACCAACAAACTGACCCAATGAGGTTTGTTTGCCAACTCTTAGGTGTCTTACGTGGTGCTCAATCCTGGAAATCCTGGAAATAGAACTACACAGAGGATGTGTCATATAAACTTTAAAACCACTGTGTCCTTTGTGGTGTTTAAAAACTTGTAACTCTGTTGTTGAGAACATCATTCATAGACCAAGATAGAACATGATTCATGGATATTTTTTTAATATAAGACCCTGGACATTCTGTTCTTTGGAGGAATAAAGTTTAATTTTTTTCTTGTTACTAAAAGCTTTCAATAACCATTTCAGTGTAATATTTGTTGAAGTAGTGAATTGGGTCAATCTCTTTGTTCACTGCAAAAATGTGATTTGGTGATAGCAAATTTAATTAATGATTATAAATGAACTTGAATGCAAAAAAAAATAAAACTACACACAGAGGACACAGTCTCCTGCAAAAGCTAAAAAATGTGAGAAAAGAAAAGACGATTATCCTTATTTGTAGAAGATTTTCTCATATGTCGAGAAAGCTCAAAAGAACCAATTTAAATATTGTTAGAATCAATATATTTGTTCAACAACATGGCTGAATCCATGGCAAAAATCGAAATATCAATAGTTTTCCTAAATACTAGAAAAAAGCAATTAGAATTTATAAATGAGAAAAAGAAAAAACCCACCCCCAACAGCCACACAATGGCCAGTGATATCCTCAAAAAGAAATGTGCAAGTTCCTTATGAAGAATAAGAAAATTTTACTGAGAAGAGAGAGAAAATGATCTCATAACCAGACCTTTGAAATTATTCTGTATGAGAAAGACAAATATTGCAAAGGTGTTAATTTGTTTCAAATTCATCTATAAATTTATTTCAAGTCCATTTAAGTAACATTTTCATCATTTTGGGTTTTGATTTTTTTATTTTTAAGCTTTTTATTGTGCTAACAGACACACAACTCAAAATTCCCGTTTTAATCACAATCAAGTATACAATTCAGTAGCAGTAATTACATTAATAATATTATGCTACCATCACTGATATCCATTTTAATCATTTTAAGATGCCAAAAGTCATTTAGAAGAATATATACAAATAAGAGCATGTAGAAATATCTGCCATGCCTGATACTAAAAAGCACTATATAGCTGAAATAATGTAGTAATGATGAAAAATAAACACTAGACATAGGTCTGTTTTTTGTGCCATGTCTTGGCCATCACATGTATCAGGCGTGATGCTGGGTGCTGGGGCTTGAAGACAGAGCATGAACAACTGCAAGGCAGTGGTCAGCTGTGATCTCAGACACGTGCAGGGGGCACCTGTCCCAGCCTAGGAGGATGAGGGGATGAGGGGTGGGAAGGAGGCTTCCTGCAGGCGGTCCCACCTGTGCTGTGATTATAAACTAAGGGCATGAGTGAGGAAGGCGCTCAAGGAAGACATTCTTGACTCAGGAGCAAAAAGCAAAGCTGGGTAAGGTGCAGCACGCTCGGGGACCCACAAGGAAGCCTCTGTGGATAGTCGCTGCAGGGGAGGCATCGGGCTGGAGGTGCAGCAGTGTGCAAGACACAAAGGGCTGTGAGGTGTACTAGTCATGCTGTGCATGGTAGCCTTCCACGAATTTTAAGCAAAGAAACAAAATACTTAATGGCATTTTAAAGGGACAACACTATGAACCCTGCAGATAATTGATAGGAGAGGGGCAAGGAAAGCAGGCATGGAGAAGGACTGGGTACACTTTTAGGTTTCAGAGGATTGTATTGTATAGAAAGTATGATTTCACGTAAGGAGTCATGGAAGAGTTTATTAAGTTGTCCCCTTTCCTGACTATACCCCACCTGCCTGGCTTGCCTCCACTATGATAAGGGGAAAAGGTCTGCAAGCCATAGTCACAAAAACACAAATGCTACACAAGCAGACACCAGTCTCAAGGTCATCTGACCACCACCTGTTCTTTGCACACCTGAGAAGCAGAATGTTCCTTTGCCTTTGAGTAATTACCTTCTGATTACAAAACTCCAATTCCCAAGCACCCCATTCCACACACTTCCAATATTACAAAATGGGTGTAGTGTCTTGCTCTGCTTCACTGCACATTGAAGAGTGAACCATATGCTCCTCAGTATTTCATTTTAAATTGTGAAGGGCACAATCTGCACATAGCAATGGGATAAGACCCCTCAGGGAACTGCTGTCCTGATTCTCCCAGCATTTGGGGAATTACAAAGTACAAGGGCAAACCAGCAATAAAAGAATGCTGTGTTTTAATCTGTGGTCTGCACTTCAGCAATATCCTTTTGAAATGGTTTCACAACACCTGAAGCCAGAAGACATGATGTGAAGTTGGCCCGGAACCAACACTAGACTGAGAGACTCTCAGAACTCCTTTTTCCCCAAACCACTGTTCCCTTCTGCTTTCCCTATTCATGCCAAAGGTCCTGCCACTCTTTCAGTTGGAAGGTGTCTAACCCACAACTCACTATTGCCCATTATAAAGGAGATGGACGGGGGTTCAGGTAGATTAGGGAAGTCAGAGGGAAGAAGGTACGGTGCAACTGTGGAAAGTTCATTAGAAGATGTGTGAACTTTGAAGGCCAAAATGGCATGCCTGGAAGAGTGCAAAGTATGAGCAAAGTCCTGGAGACAGGCAAGAATGTCAGAGGAAAGGGGGAGTGGTAAAACTGATGCTGAAAAGGTAAATAAGGGTCATACTGTCATGTGACTTTTGTGCCATGCCAGTTATTTTGAGTACCAGTTCACTTTCATGGAACTTCACTGCACAATGATTCAAGGAAGGGGAATCTATGCTTTCAATAATCTTCTATAGGAATGAAATATATATGATTTTGTTAATCAAACCATTTCCCAAAATGATGTGATCAGAAGACATTCTCTTCACATAAAACTTATTGACTAATATGCAATTAACTATAATAAAAACAGTAAAAAAATGTTCCTTGGATAGTGCTTTGGGGGAAAATATTGTTTACGAGAGTAGGCAGGCACCAGAGTTCTATAATATCTGTATAGAATGATTTATGGGTTCCTGATTCTTCACCCCTCCCTATGTTCAAGCATCTGCCATGTCACTTTGCAGGTACTCCCACCAGAGATAAGGTATACCTCCCCCCACCTACTGATGTTGGGCTTGGCCAATAGTGAATAAGTAGATATGGTACAAGCAAAGCCTTGAAATGTGTTCACACTTTCTGCTATCACCACTTGAATATGCCCTGTGCAGTCCGCTGGCCCAAGGAGGATGAGAGAAAGGGGGCAGCTTAGAACTAAGCCCAGCCAGTACCCAGACATGTGAGTGAGAATAAATGACATTGCTTTAAGTCAATGAGTTCTGGGGTGGTATCTTACATTATCTATGGTATCTTATTATTATGTTATTTTAGAAAATAAACCAATTTATGGATATAAAATTGTGGATTGAAAACATGCATCTAAACTTAGTCCTTTGAATCTTCACTAAACTGAGAATAAATTCTTTTTCAGGTGTACACCCTCAAAAACAAGTGGGGGAGAAAAGAACAGCATAAGATTTTGGAAGCTGGGAAGAAGATGGAGAAAAACAGCTGATTCAGAAGGAAGAAAACGGATTCATGGTCAGAAGCGGGAAAAGATAAAAATCAAAACAAAACAAAAAAAAATATTTGCAATGGATAACCCCAAAAGTGATGGAGTCAGTTACCTCTGGAGATGGAGGGAAAAAGAGTAAAATAAGGTTTGGATGAAAGTTAAATAAGAAGCAATTAATCTGCAAATCCTGTCCAGAACATGAGAAGAATAAGAGCTTTATTTTCTGGTGAGCGTTAGCCAGAGGGTCTGTGGACTGGGAGCACACAAGGGTTAAGTGAATGGATGCATACTGAATGTTGACAACCCTCTAGGTCTCTCTATCCACTATCATCTGGCATCTTCCTCTAGGCAGGAAGTTGGAAGACCTTTCTCTGAGAATATGACTTGCCAAGAATAAATCCTAAGACACTAGGACAAAAATACCCATGTCAAGGTTTCCCCAAGAGAAGAACCCAGCCCAATCACTTTACAATGAGGACCACAGTTAACAAGCCCCCTACATGCCCCAGTGCTTCCTTCCAATGATCTTTTTACTTCCCCAAGGATTACCAGACATCAATGAAAACTTCTAACACAAAACTGAGAGACACAACCAAACAAAGATGGAGGAAAGCAATGGAGCTACACATCCACCAGAATGGCTGAAACTAAAAAAGCTGCCCCTGGCTCCATTGAGATGGCAGAGAAGCTTCAGGACTCTGTCGTCCCACAGAATCTTTGAACAACCAGCAAAAACTGGTAGAAACATCTTTCTCAAAGCTCCAGAAAACAGTTAAATGATTGCAGTTACAGGGCAAGCACTGAATCAAGAGAAGGGCAATTTAAAAGCAGGAGGATCTAGTGGCACCCTGGCTGGCCCCTCTACCATCCCTCACCAGCTCAGCATGGAGCTGGCCCATTCTCCCAGGGTGAGTCCCCAGTAGGGAGCAGACTAACTTTTGTGCCCATATTGGGAGGATGTATATCTGGTCCAATCTCTCTGGTATAACCAGGACACTTGTGGCAGACTCACCATCCCAGAACTTTCCCTGCATGGAGAAGCCATCTCACAGAGCTCTCCTACAGAATACTATAGAAGCACAGGCAAGTCATGGCTGCCTGGGCCAAGGGATTGGTGACTGAAGGACATACAGTGCAGTGCCCAGGACCATGAAGAAACTGTTTTCTAGGGAAGAGGGGACATTTGTAGCCATGTAAATGGAGGGATTCCTAGGGCCAGGTGCACATGCCCCCGATGAGATGCATGTGCAGAAGGATCAGGGAGGACCCTACACTTTGGCCTTGAGCTATTCTCTATATTCATTATATGGGCAATCCCTGAAGGAGAACACTTAACACAGGCCAATCTGCAAAAACTGGAAAAAGTGTCTTCTTTTTTAAAATTTTTCATTAGAAGAATTATAGGTTTATAGAAAAATCATGCAGAAAATAGAGTCCCCATATATTCAAACACACACATACACACGCGTGCACACAGTTTTCCTGATTATTAACACTTTGTGTGATACCTTTGTTTCAGCAAATGTGGCAAAATGTTAAAATTGGTAGATCTGGGTATCTGAAAGGGTAGGGGTATGCTGGAGTTCTCTATATGGGGTTTATATTATTTTGGTAACTGTACTGTAAGTTTGAAAGTATTTCAAAATAAAAAGGTTTTTTTAATGTGGGGTTAAAAAGACTGAACACCACTTGTTGGTGGGAGTCTGAACTGGTACATTTACCTTCGAGAATTTTCTGATAAAACTGAACACACACCAACTCCACTAAGTTTAAGTATGGGTGTGTGAGAGTTTGTTATACTTTTATCTATTTGCTTTTTAATTAAACCCAACAAAATATCTTAAAGGGAGTCAACTCAGGGTGCCTAGGTATAGAGCTGTGGTAACTGTCAGTTTAGGGGTTGGATGAGCACAGTAGTTGGTCAGGGAATGGAGCCTGAAAGATGCAAGAGACTTTGGGTGCAGAATTTCCCTACTGGGTATGAAATGTAAGTGGTATAGCTTCCATTCTGACCACCTGGTCGGCGGTGAGGTCATCAAGTGAGAAAATGAGTTCATTGCTGGATGTGTTGAATTTGATGTAAGCTTTGGACAGCTGGATGGAGATGATCAGCAAAGAGCTGGAAATGCAGATCTGAAGTTTAGGAGATCTGGGGTTAGACTAAATCTAAAAGATGCCTGAAAAGACAGGTTTGTAAAATGCAAAACAATCTGGGTTGGGGGGAAAGAAGAGTAAACTTTAGGGAAACTCATCAACATATTAAAAATTCATTTGATGAACCCATTTGAGATCTATTTAAAAATCAGATCATTTTACAAATGCAAACTTTCAAGTTTGGTGAAGTTACATTTCTCGCCCAAGGCCATGTCTCATAAGTGATACCTGGAGCAGAGGGGTCCATTCCAAATCCTTCTTCCCTTCCTGCTCAGCCACACCAAGATATTCCCCTGAGTATGACCATCACAGGGCTATCAATATCCAATCTCTCAAAGTAATGACAGGGGACAGAGTTGATGTCCAGAATAGCATATACAAATCAGAAGAATGAAAGGAGCCTTTAGTTTGATTAGGGGTGTTAGTTCACAATCTGACATAAGCCTGACATGGCTAGCCAAAGCCTCCTTTTTGGCCTTAGAGAAAATTTCACCTCTGAAACATGTAATTGGGGTTTTTAGAGGTATTACTGTCAGTGTGTGTGACCAAACTTCAGAACTGGCACAACGATCTCTTCCAATGCCCCTATTAGTTCTGTTAATGAACGTGAAGGATTACAAGGAGCTGAGGTGATGCGTGCCCTCTCTATGGACCTCTGTCTGTCTTTGCTATCAGCTCAGTTCCCCCTGACACCATCATGTGGCTGAAATTGCTTTTCCATATGTTATAGGTCACTTTGAGTTTGTGAGAGATCTAAACCTGCCAAATATGGCCATTACAACTATTACAGGAAGACAGCTGACATTTCAGAATTCTATAGGAAATTCTATTTATATTTGTAGTCCAAAGGATCTTTCAGAAAGAGGCTCCCAGCAGGTTTTTCACTGGTGACTTCATCCTACTATGAGAAAACATCCGTGCTCTGGAAATGCTTTTATTCTAGAATTAATTTATCTGACAGATCATATCAAGCTGTAAATTAGTATGTGATATACTCACATAATTAATTGAATATCCTCTCTCTTCTTTTTTAGATAATGAAGTTTTAAAAGGGAAAAAATTTCAAGAGGCTAATAAACTCCTATGTGATTGTCTGATTTCTATTCAATTCCATTTCCTCCTTTCTTGTGCTTTTCCTCTTTTTTATCTGCTTCCTCTCTGTTTTATCCTTTCTCCTTCTCCAGGTATCAATTAATAATCAAAAGTTTCTGTCCTCAAATTGTCTATATCCTGGTTATAAAAAACAGAACATGCAAATCTATTTGGCAAGCATACCACTACTCAATATGAAATCTTGGGAGAGTTTCTTTGTCTTTCTGAGTCTCATTTTTCTCATTTGGAAAGTGCTGCATCAGTCAGGATGGACTGGGTTATACTGTAGTAACAAACAAACTCAAAACCTCAGTGGATTAAGATGACAAAGTTGTCTCCTGCTGACTGCACAGATAAATATACTGCATGTTCATCAGGGGACTCTGCTCATTTTGGGTCCCAGGCTGACGGAGAAGATCCTGTCAGGAGCAGCTCCAGATACCAAGCAAGCACAGCACAGGCTTTTAAGAGATGCCCAGAAGTGACACATGTCACTTCATCTTCCATTTTATTGGCCAAAGCAAGTTGCATTACTCCACCTAACTCAAAGGAAGGTCAAGAGCAATCCTATATTATACTCATAAGAAGAAACAGAAATATTCAGAGGACAGCTCTAATGGCTATCACAAATGCCTACCAAACACATAAGGCAGTTGTGTGCGGCCACCATAAGCAGCACAGAGCTACAAGGCAGACAAGAGCAAAATTTATTGCTGACTTTATTTCTGCTCATCTCTTCCTCTTCCCTGAATATCTTTGACACAGGGACTCTAAATTCACATAATTGGAGCATGATGAAATGTAGGATTTTAGAAAAACAGAGAGTACACAGAAAAACATTAAATCATACAGAAAAAACATTTTGCTCAAATCTTTGGGATAGTCAAGTATCATCTGGACAAAATACATAGATGATTCCTTACTCTTTCCCCATTCAGTTCAGCCACCAAGTTCACCAAGATCACCCTTGAACGTCGCTATAACTGTTCTTGGTGGGCTGGGCTAGCATTTAACTTCTGGTTGCAACCCTTAGCCGATTCCTTCTTCACTCAGAAGGGAATGAGCTTCAGGCCACCTGTGATTCATTTTCACTTTCACCTTATTTTACTTCTGATCGTCCCTGCTGCTGATTACCTTTTCTTTCTCTCCTACTTCCTTTCTATGCATTTTAATTTTCCTAATTTGCATGCAGCAATTTGCTTTTTTGTTCCTGCAGCTTCTACAAAATATTTTTCTCTTTTAATTATTCAAGAGTATTCCTCTGTAAATTAGTTTCTGAATGAAGACTTTTGGGAGCTTTTCTGGCTTGTCAAAAAATGAGCCTCAATTTGGGCAAAAACATAACCAAAGCAAACTATGGACAGTAATATACAGTAATATATTAAAAACTTTTCATCAATGGCAAAAAAAAAGCTCAGTGAAAGAAACTAGACAAAAACTACTACATATTGTTTGACTCTATACAAAATGCAAAATACAAATAAATTATAAAGACAGATTAGCAGTTACGTATGGCAGGAGTATATAGAGATTGGGAGATGAATCCTAAGGGGTAGGGGTTTTTTTTGTTTGGTTGGTTTTGGTTTTTGTTGTTTTTTTTTTCTTTTTTTTTCGGAGTAATGACAATGCTTTAATATTTATTGAAGTGATGAATGTACAACTCTGTGGTTATACCAAATGCCATTGATTGTACATTATAGATGGAGTGTATTGTTTATGAATACATTTCAGTAAACTTGATTTTTTAAATGGGCATGCTCTTCACATGCTCTGTGCTGGACACTCGATTGGGTGCTGGAGAAATCAAGAAGGAAGAGACAAGGCATTGATGCTCAATGAGCTTTCAGTCTAGTATGGAAGATGAAGTGCTAGACAGTCAAAAGAAATCAGAAAAGGGTACTAGTCACCTGGAGGGCTGGGGAAGAGGATGGCATCACGGCTGCTGTGAGCAACACCAGGATGCCCTACCCATGTCCTCTTGGCCCTCACTACAACAGTGCCCACCACCCAATTGCCAACATCTGCATAGGTCTACCTGTGTAAGTCAGGCCAGAAGTGCTAGAGAATTAATGCCCCTGGGAAGCATCGTGCAACCCTGGGCAGCACTGATGCCATGCTCTACACATCTTGCAGAAGTTCCCAGCAGGATGGAGCCCTGCCTCCAGAAGTAGCCTGATTATTAGTACTCCCTGAATTGGCCTCCTTCCCTTCCATGTCTCATTTCTTCACCTCCTCCCCCCCCGCCCCAATAGTGCAAATAAACTACTTGCAATCACATCCTTGTCTCAGGATCTGCTTCTGGGCAGCACACACCAGACAGTCACCTTCCTGGAGAAGATAATACCTGCTGAATCACAGAATATAAAGAGAATCCAATGAGGGGACTCAATAAGGGGAAAGGAATTCCCAACAGGACAGTCTGAGCCAAGACACATAGATGTGAATGAGTGTAATGCTCTATAGAAGGTAGCAATGACTCTGGAGTTTTAAAGAAGCCACTCTGCTGAGTTCCAGCTCAAAGGCAGCTTAACTGACTCACTGTAGAATGTGGTGATGGTGAAGACAGTGATAATGGTGATGGTGATAGTGGTGGTGGTGGCGAAGGTGATGATGGTGGTGGTGATGGTGACAAAGATGGTGATGATGGTGGTGGTGGTGGTGGCAGTGGTGGCAGTGGTGGCAGTGATGGCGGTGGTGGTAGTGGTGGCAGTGATGGTGGTGGTGATGGTTATGATCATGCATAATTGTGAAAGACGAAGCTCTTTGGAGCAGTGTGTAAACACCAGACCTGAGCGGCTGCTAGTAGAGGGGGATCCTCTGCCTGTAGATTCATCAGCTCAGGACTCACTTGAACTTTTTCCTTGGTCACCTCACCTTGGATGGAAAACTTTGTTCATCACACATGGATCACTCACTCTTATTAACAGTTGGAGTGAAATTAGAGTGTTCCTTACCATTCATGCCTCTGACCCCCAGAGACTGTTGGGAACAAGGAGGAGATGGATGACTTGAGAAATGGGAGAGCAGAGTAAGAGAACCAAAAAAGGGGGGGAGGGGAAAAGTGGGAGGGGAAGGAGAGAGGTCAGAAACCAGACTTTTTCACTGGAATATCCACAAACTCGTCACCTGATTTAGGAAGGTCCCTGTCTTCTCAGAGGGTCAGTTCTAGGTCCATCTTGCCTTCCTAGGGGAGAGGAAGGGATCCAACTTCAGGAGTTTCTGTTGAAAAGCTGAAGTGTGTGTGGGGTGGGGGGAGTCCAATGACAGGAGGCTGCTGCCATCTACTGGCAGTAATCACTTGCATGTCCTCAGTTATCCCAATACAGCAAGGACAGAGCCATGGAGATGGGGTTCTCCGGAGCACAGGACAGTATTCAGAGTGTTCCAATTGCAAAGCCCTTGCTCCAAGGCAGGCCGTCAATCAAGCCCAGGGCCCGCTTCAGAAAGAGCAGCTGCTCACGGTGAGGTGAGAAAAGCCTCAAGAAGGGCTCATCATCAGCAGACAAATTGCTCCCTCTGGTGGTCATAGCCAAAGGTGGATGCAGGCCCAAGCTCTAGGGCAGGGGTCCTTGACTTTTTTTGTTCCACAGACCCCTTTGCCAATCAGGTGAAAACCACAGACCCTTTACCAAGTCCACACTATACCGTGTATTATTTAATAAATATATCACACCGGCACCAACATGTCCCCACAAGAATAATGTATTTTTGAATTTCCAATTCAAGCTCACGGACCCCCTGATATCTTTCCACAGACCCCTTGGAGGTCCGTGGACTCCTGGTTAAGAACCCCTGCCTTAGGGAGGTTCTCTCCAAACTCACTCATTCAGCAGGATTTGGGAGAGTTGGGTAGCTGCAGGCACTGGTATCTCCCTTCATCCTTGTGCTCATGTGCCACCTGTGGCGATTATCTTCTTAGGGTTTTAAACTTCATCTCTGATATGTCAGCATATCAACCTGTCCTTTATTGTGAGGTGGGGGGACACCCGCTTCTTTCCTCCCTATTTCCCCTCAGAAGCCCTAGAGCTCTGAGCCCTAAAGACCACCATTCCCACCTTCCCTCTAACTCTGGCACCAACCCATGATCCCCTTCTGACCCCACCAGGCCATGGGTTGCAGACTGTAGTTTCTTTTAATCAATGATTTTTTTTAAAAAAAATTGGGAATTAACGATTGCCAATGTTTTGTTTTTGAAGTAAGATGTCAAAGAAAAAAACTACAATCACTATTTCATTACAGAAAGACATTTTGATACAATACAAAATTAAGAACATCATCAAAATGAAAGAGTATTCAATGCTTCACCCCCAAACTAATGGAAACTCTGAGCCGTTTAGGCTGGAATGCACAGTTTAGCATTTCAGGGGCACTGTCCTATACCCCTCACTTTGCTCTCATGCTTTTTTTAAGCAGTTTTATTGAGATATATTCACAAGTATAAAATCAATGGCTCTCAATATAATCACAGAGCTGTGTACTCATCACCACAATCAATTTTAGAATATTTTCATAGCTCCAAAAACCAAAGTCCTATATCCCTTATACCCCCCTATTATTGATACATAGCATTGATGTGGTGCCTTTGTTGCAACTGATGAAAGAATATTAAAATATTACTTTTAACTATACTCCACAGTTTGCCTTAGGTGCCATATGCCACTCTATTCTTAATACTTTATAATAGTGACTTACATTTATTCTAGTCATGAAAGAACTTTCTTATAGTTGTACTATTAACCAGAGTCATCAGCCACAACAGGCTTCTCTGTGTTATACAGTGCCTTTCTATCCTCTAACTTTCCTTCTAGTGACATGCACTAGGTTTTGTGTATGGCTAATTTCACTCAATATAATGTTCTCAAGCTTCACCCATGTTGTCACATGCGTCAGGATGCCATTCCCTCTTACAGCTGAACAATATTCCATTGTATATATATAACACATTTTGTTCATCCATCCATTGATGGACTCTTGGGTTGTGTATTAGTCAGCCAAAGGGGTGCTGATGCAAAGTACTGGAAATCTGTTGGCTTTTACAAAGGGTATTTATTTGAGGTAAAAGCTTACAGTTACAAGGCCCTGAAGATTCCAACTCAAGGTTGCTTTCTCACCAATGTCTGTTGAAGCAAGATGGTGGATGATCTCTGCCTGGTCTCTCTGACCTTCTCAGCAGCTCAGCTGCTCTGTTCTTTTCAGCTGCAAACTATCGGGCAAATGGCTCATCTCTCTTCTCGGGGCTTTAGCTGTTTGAGCCATCTCCTTTCTGTCACATGGCAGGACCGAAATGACCAAGTTCTCTCCTTTTCCGTGTGTCTTCTTGAGTGAGTGTCCCTTTATATAGGCCCACCAAGGGGGCAGGAATTTAACCTGAATCACGCCTTACTGGTGTTGTCGAATCAATAGCCCTAAATTGATTTTATCAAGTAAACTTAAAACCTTTGAATTTAAAATAATCAAAGGGTATCACACCCAGAAGAACAGACCAGTTTACAAACATAATCCTTCTCATTTTTAGGATTAATAATATCAAACTGTCACACTCCACCCTCTGAATCCCAAAAAGACATTACAATATTAAAAAAAAAAAAAACACCTTACATCAATAAAAATGCTAAGTACAAAATTACATCACATTTAGTTTATAGAAATAAAGTTTGTCTTGGGGCAAAGTCCCCTCTGGCTGTAGAATTGTGAAATTTACAGAACAATTTATCTGCTTCCAGTATACACAGGGACAGACAAAGGATAAACATTTGCAGTAACATAAAGAGAAATTGGGAGGGAAACATGAGTCATGAGTCAGGGGTCCCCTACAGTTCCGTAAGCCTGCAGGGCATACTTCATTAGATTTCAAAGTCTGAGAGTCATTCTTAAGATGATGCTTTCTTCTCCTCCTTGGGGCCTCATGGGGACCCATCCTTTCCACAGGTTTGCCCAATGGCCATTTTCTTGGTTCTACCTTCATCAAGCATCTGGGTGATGACCGAGCTCTAGACCTTACCCTCCAAGAGTGTTGGGGTGATGGCCACACTTTACCCAATCTCTGAGGTAGAGACTCAACCCCCTTCGTATAGTGAGGTAGCAACAACATTCTCCCTAATCTCTGGCATACAGGCCCAATCTCCTCAGAACAGTGAGATAGTGACCTGGCCTTCTGTAATCTATGGGGAACTGGTCTATCCCTCTCAGAGCACTGGGGCGGTGACCTCACTTTCCCCAACCCTTGGGGAATGTGCTCTACTCTTTCTGTAGCTTGGGGTGGCAAAACTCTCCCTGAACAATGGGCTGGAGCAAGTTTCCATCTTTAGGCAATTGTGAATAATGCCACTATGAACTTCAGTGTGTAAGTGTCTGTTCACGTCCCTGTTTTCAGTTCTTCTATTATACCCCTCACTCTGCCAAGGTTCTCTGAGCACAGGTCACTCCCTGCTCCATACCCTTACAATCTGTTATTTCTCTAGTCTTCTCTGGCTTAGTAATTGTCACTGCCATTCACTCAAGTCTAGGCTGAATTTTTTGTTCTTTCCTCTCCATTAACACCCACCCCCAAGCCATCAGCAAATTCCACCTCTCCTGCCTCTGACATGCACTGTCAGTCTTTTTTCTCTCCCTGCCTCACAGCCAGGACAGCAGCCCAGCTCACAGGCTTTCCTTCCTAGACTACAGCAATATCTTCTTAATTGTTCAGCATGCTTCCAGTCTTGCTAACTTCACACTGGTTGTCCTCCCTATGGCCATGCTCCTTTTAAAAATATATGATATATCATGTTATGTCCTTTTAAAATCTTTTGAAGGCTTCTTATTACACTTCATATAAATTACGCACTCATTACCAGTACACACGAACTGATGTCTGCTCATCTGTCAAACCTAATCTCCTTTAATCCCACCCCATACCTCCATTCCTGACACCCCAGCTATGCTTCCTTTCTGGACAGGAGCTCCAACAAGGCAAGATCCTTTCTGCCTCAGGGCCTCAGCTCATGTCATTCTTTGCCAGAAACACCCCTCTCCTTAGTTTCCTATGAATGGCCCTTCTCTTCCTTCAGATTTTACCTCAAAGTGATCTTTCCTGATCATTCTGTCTATGAAGGATATTCTGTGGCCTGGAAGGCAATATTGCATTTGACTGATTCTCCACAACATGTCCCTGGAGCATGGGGAGCACTCACTGTTCTTTGAACATTTCCTTACTTTCTGCTATAACAAGAAGTTCCAGGTTCATCTCCCATTTTCCCTGCCCCCACCCTGGAATCAGTGGCTGGAATTCCTAGTGAAAGGTACCTAGGGACTAGCATCTGACTGCTAAGTGTGCTCATTGCTATTGGGATGTCATTGTGTCTAGGTCAGTGGTTCTCAAATGGGGGCAATTTTGTCCCCTGGGGGACATTTGGCCTATCTAGAGACATTTTTGGTTGTCACAGATGGGGTGGGGGATTGCTACTGACTTCTCATGGGTAGATGTCAGGGATGCTTCTAAATCAGCCTACTCTGGGTATATCAGACATTTCCAGTGTGTCTAAGACATTCCAATGTGGATAAGACTTCCCACAACCTCATGGACAGCACCACCCATGAGGTTATGACGATTCTAACATTATTTGCTAGAACTCTTTTTCAGTTGCAGGAGCTTAGATTACCTTTGCCCTTTTTGAAAAATAATGGAGATGTGGGAACAAGTATCAAAGAACAATTAAGAAAAATAAATAAATAAATAGATAAATAAATAAATAAATAAATAAATAAATAAATAACTATTCAGGGAGGGGGTGAAAAATAGCCCTGAAGAGGGTGGCTGGAGGCACAGTGTGTCCCACCCAGCAGAACATGCCCCACCAACATGCATCCCCCACCGTGGAGGCCTTCTTTATGCCTAGGAGTTTGCCCAGGACCTCCTGCATGTTAGCATTTTCTCTTCAGAAGTTCCCAAAGAGGTAGGTGTCCTTTTGCCAAAGAGAAAATAATTCCTAACATATAGTAGGCACAGCATAAAAATTTGTTAACTGAATGAATGGCTGGATCTGATTTCCACGCTCAATGAGGGGGCTTCCCTGGAGTTCTCTGGAAAGTGTTATCCAGGCAGGGTTCAGAAGTGGGAAGATCATAAGCTTTGGAGTCTGACAGGCCTGTGTTCAAATTTTGACTTAGCACTTTTTGTTTCTGATTCCTTACCTGCAAAATGTGGAAAATACATTTCATAAAGACTTGTGGAGAAGATTCATTCAACTACTTTCCTGCACTGTGCTAGGGGCAGGGACCAAAGCAGTGAGAAAACCAGACAATATGCCTGGTGTGGGTAACAAGTGTTCCCACTCCTCCTTTCTGGGCCTGGGCATCTCACAGGGTGCCTGGGATGTACCCCCAGCTGGGAAGCCTCTGAGGTAAAGTGAGAATATCTGCCAGTTTATGATACCCTAAGGAAAAGCTAAATGGTGCTGAATAATAATAATCATAAGAAAAAGTATGGGTCTACCCCCAGAGGCCCTACAAAAAAGCAATGAAATGCTCAGGGAGAAACAGTTGCTAAATGAATGAGGGTGAACCAGGCTCCTAGAAGATCAATACTAGAGAACACTTAGTTCCTATGGAAGAATTGGTCCCTGGCCATTTGTCTAAGTGTCTAAGTGACTTCTCCACACATGCCCTCTCAACTTTTCCCGATACACACAAGTTGCCTCTTACAATGATGTGTTATGAAGGACAACCTGTGCTCTAGATGTTCTCCAACACTGGATTTTCTCAAAAGTACAAAACACCTTTATTTCCATGGTACATGGATAAAATCTAGGAAAATCCATTGCAGGATGAGAAAAATCTAAAACAGCATTTTGCAAACTGTTGCATGCAGCTCATATGTAGATTGATGTGTTAATATGTGCCCTTTGTTAAAAGTTTTTAAATTCCTTGAACCAATATATTGAAATTATTCTGTACACAAAGTGTCCACATTAGAATATTCATTAAAACACACAATGTTCTCATGCCTGCAACAAAGAACCTAATTAATTCTCTTCAAACTCATAGATGAATTTTAACCTTGTACTTTTTTTTAAGATAGCATCTAATAGCAACCTTCAGACATACTGGAGGAAAAAATTGAGAAACATTGACCTAGAATAAACTTTTACTTCCAGTGAATTCTAGGATTTAGAAAATAAGCAAACAGATTGTGATAATGGCCTCCAGGTTGAGAACTGTCAAAGATAGTTTACAGTTACAGAAAGGGAAGGAATAGAATGAATCTTATTGTGTTGGAACTGGAGGAATCAATATGAACTCATAGTTTTTAATAGATAGATTAGATAGATAGATAGATAGATAGATAGATAGATAGATAGATAGATAGATAGATATAGAGGATAGATAAATGTTATAAAAAAAGATATCAATATGTGGATATGTGCTTGTGTACATTTCTGAGCTCTGTCTATGGAAAGAGCTTAGAACAAGGTTTCTCAACCTCAACACTATTGATATTTTAGGTCAAATAATTTCTTGCTGTGGAAGTTTGACTTGTGCATTTTAGGCTGTTTAGAAGCATCCCTGACCTCTGTCCACAAAATGCCAGTAGCAATCCCCCACCTCACTTATAACAACCAAAAATGTTTCCAGATATGGCCAAATGTCCCCGGGGAGCAAAATTGCCCCCATTTGAGAACCAGTGGCCCAAATGCAATGACATCCCAATGGCAATGAGCACACTTAGCAGTCAGATGCTAGTCCCTAGGTACCTTTCACTAGGAATTCCAGCCACTGATTCCAGGGTGGGGGCAGAGAAAATGAGAGATGAACCTGGAATTTCTTGTTATAGCAGAAAGTAAGGAAATGTTCAAAGAACAATGAGTGTCCTCCATATTCTGCACCACCCACCTGCCTGAAGAGTTACACTTAAATGTTTTCCCCTCTGGCACCTGGAGTCTGAGCTGAGAGGGCTGCCCAAGAGCAACATCTGCTGGAATACCAGAAAAGTGTGTGAAAAAGAAAATAATAAATAAATAAATAAAAGAAGCAAGCAGGTACCATTACTGTCACCCTCTCCAAGGTCCTGGGAAACTGGCCCAAACCCCATTACTGGGTCCTTAACCCTGGTATGAGCAGTTAAACATGAGCAACTCTAAATATCTAGAAGAAGTTGAAACGAGAGTTAAAGAACAGTAGTAGCATACAGTTACTAAACAGTAAATCTCTAGGCAAGAGAGAGAAACTGAATATCAGAGTAAACCCAGCATCAGAATCAGATGTCTAGGCATCGGCAAAAAATTACAAGCCATACAAAGAAAAAGGAAGATATGACTCAGGCAAAGGAACAAATCAAAGCTCCAGATGAGACACAGGACTTGAAACAGCTAATCAATGAAGTTCAATTGTAAAGGGAAAAATAATAACATTACCATGGCCCAACCTGGCAGATACTACTTAATCTGGAGAACAAACTTAGCATCTCTGTCAGCAATGGGACAAACTGTTATCACAGGCCTCCTGATATGATGCACAAATGGTTTCTGTTATTTTCCTGCCAAAAATGCATAGTCCGAATCTAATAGATCAACAAATCCTAACTACAATGCATTCTACAAAATAGCTTGCCTGTCTACTATTTAAAAAAACAAAACAGAAAACAACAAGTGTTGGTGAAGATGTGGATAAATAGGAACCCTCTGACATTGTTGGTAGGAATGTAAAATGGTGCAGCCACTGTGGAAAACAATTTGGCAGTTTCTCAGAAAATTAATGATAGAATTACCATATGACCCAACAATTCCCCTTGTAGGTATACACCCAAAAGAACTGAAAGCAGAAACTCAAACAGACACTTGTATTTATAGCAGAATTGTTGAGAATAGCCAAAATGTGGAAGCAACCTGTGTCTATCACCTGATGAATGAATAAACAAGATATGACCTATCTTTACAATTCATCCCTAAAATGAATGAATTTCTAATACATGCATGAATTTTAAAGACATCATGTAGCACGAAAGACACCAGAGACAAAAGGACAAATATTAAATTATCTTATTCATAAGAAATATTAGAATGTGCAAATTCATAGAGTCAGAAATTAGAATACTGGTTAGCAGGAGTGTTGGTGGGGAATGGGGAGATAAGGGGAGTTAACACTTAATTGGTACAGAGTTTCTTTTGGGGATAATGGAGATGCTTTGGTTATGGATGGTGGTGATGGTAGCGCAAATTTGGGCATGTAATTAGCACTATTGAATTGTATACTTGAAAGTAGTTAAAATAGGAAATTTTAAAAAAATTTAAAACCCATAGAACTGTACAACACAGTGAACCCTAATGTAAACTATGGGCTATAGTTAATGAGTATAATATTGTTTCATTAATAGTAACAATGGTACCACATTAATGCAAAATGTTAGTACTTGGGAAAACCGTGTGAGTGAGTGGGGGGATTATATGGAAACTTTCTGAACATTCTGCATGATTTATCTGTTAACTTTCAACTGCACTAATAAAATTACTTTTTAACCTAAAAAAAAAAAAAAAGATATTCTGGTTTGACACTCATCCAGGGCTTGAATGTCTGCTAACTGGGAGCACATATTCTCCACTCCTGGGAAAAAAAAAACAACAGCTGCCCTGTACTCCTCAAAATTGGCAAAATCATAAAGACAAGAAAGACTGAGGAACTGTTCCAGAGTAAAGGAGACCAAAGCAACAGGACATCTAAATGCAACTGATGATCTGCATGGCCTACAGATCAGACAATAATATGTGTTTCGAATTAAGTTGGATTTTTAAATTTAGGTCCTGGTCGAGGTCAGGTGCAACACAATGGGAAACCCAGGCCATAAATGCATGAATAAAGATGGTTTGTTGCTCGCATATCCCAAAGAGGGAGGGCTGCCTTGAGGGGTCGACGGGAAGCGCCATCAACTCGGGGGCTCACCAGCAGGTGAGGAGCTCACAGCAGAGCGAGAGGGAGCCATGGACTTGCGCCTTTATTGTGGTCCACAGGTGAAACTTAGATTTCCTGGGGGAGGAGGAGGTGTCAAGGATTGGTTAGTTTAAAGCGAATGCATGCCCGAGGAGGGAGAGAGATGGGGTCCGAGGGCGGTGGGGAAGATGAGCTTATCATTTGAGGCCAGCTGTGGATCCTGGTCTGTGGGTGGTAGAGGTGGTGGCCTCAGATGGCGGTTTGTGTTTATGGCCCAGGGCTGGAAAGCTGCTTATTAACTAGGCCAAAGGTCACCGTTGAGGCAAGAGGCTTAGCCAACGTAAGTTAGATGCTGAGGCAGCCACAAAAAAAAATGTTGATAGTTATAGCAGGACATAACCAGGTCCAGTTCATGATTTCGATCATTGTACTGAGGCTGTGTAAGAAAAGGTCCTCTTTTTTGGTAACCACACACTGATGTATCTAAGAGTGAAGAGACAGCATGTCTGCAGCTTACTCTCAAATGGGTCAGAAAAAACATACAATAGTGTGCACGCCTATAGAAAGAGAAGGATAAGGTAAATGTGGTGAAATGTGAGCAATTAAAGAATCTGGATGAAGGGTATAAATAAGTGAATTTTGTGGATTATTCCTGCAACTTTTCGTAAATTCAAAATTATTTCAAAACAAAAGGTGTCAAAAATTAAAAATGAAGAATATAGTAGAATTCTACCTTGGCACTTGAGAATCTTAGCCCCACCCCCTGTCTGGAGGCCTATTTGTTCAGGTGGTTAAGAGACCATAGAAACGTGCTTTATGGCTTTCCCAACATGGCACGGGGTGGTTGGAAGAGATGACCAAGCCATCTAATTATTAAGTTTCAAGCCATCTAATTTTAAGGATAAGGTCCACCAGCTTTCACGCCCTTTGTTGCCCTGAAACCAGGTAGTAGGGTGAAACTTGGCAGGACTGTGGAGGTGCAGGCGGTGCAACAGCAGAGGAACTGAGAAAGGGAGGGCCCCCCTTTCTGCCAGGCACCACCAGCTCCCAAGTTCCTGTCACTGCCCCCATCCTGACCCCTGCCCTCTGCTAGTGGGGTAGACAGAACTGCTACTTCCCTGCCCTGTTCTGTTTACTTCTGGGTGTTCACCATAAACTACCCCCTATTCCTATTCAAGTATTTGGCTATGATTCTGCTGGTCCAGTAGCTACATGGCCCATGATTGGTAGGGCCATAGGGGAGAAGGGTGTATGCTCCATCATGAATAACTTGGTATTCAATGGATCACAAAACTTAGGCCTAGAAAGGAATTTATTAGACCATACCCTTAACCTCTTATTTTTATAGAGAAGGAGGCTGAGGTCCAGGGAAAGGAAGCTGTCATCATATAGAGGACCCCTTCTTACAGGCCATGGCTTCCCAGATATTGTAAGGTAGTATAGAAGAGATGGAGAATGTTAGCCTTGTTGACAGAATTTTAGTCAGCCACTGTCAACATGAAATTCACAGACCTCATTGGAGCCCAGTCAAAGAAGGGGCATTTGTCTAAGAGTTAGGTAGGTGTAGTAAGATTAATGGACAATTGTTTCCTACGCTGTAATAAAAATATGCATCTACACCCTCTGCCATGTGATGTTGCAGTACCAACACGCCCCTAGAAAATGCAGAGCATCTCCTCCTCCTGGGCATGGTCATATGTCTGCTTGGGCCAACAGGATGTTGGCCAGTGTGACAAGTGCAGAGATTGTAACTGTGCCTTTGAGATGTAGCTGGTTCTCCTGCTCCCCTCTGAGCCTCATGAGAACACATGACCGAGGCAGCCATTGTTCCTTCAGCTCAGGCTACAGCATAAATCACAAACTGAGCCAGGCTAGGTCAGCTGAACCACAGCCCATCTGCAGACTCTAGAGCATGAGAGTAAAAAAAAATGTTACTTGTAAGTCACTGAGTTATTAAGATTTTTAGCTGCACACCAAAAGTAATTAGATCATGGTTTAACCCATTTTCCACATTGCCTCTTTGCCAGTCTTTTCCCAATGAGTACTTTCCTGCCCCCATAAAAACTCACACCCCATAATAACTAACTAGGGTGGTTTTGTAAAGGCTAGAAGCTGGAACTTTAAGTGTTTCCTTTTGGCAAATCATAACTGGTGATCCTGTCTTCTTGGAGACACAAGACATCATTAAACAGTCTTCAGATAGGGAAAAAGAAGGAGCCCAGCTCTAACCCTCAATCCATGCCCTGAACCTAAAAAGAAATGCTAAACTACAGAAAGGCAAAAGGGAATGCAAAGGGTCACTGGTTATTCCTTCAGATAAGAAAATGCAGAATAATTCAAGTAGATGGAATCCAGCTTTGAGCTTATATCCTGAAGCAGATGAGAAATGATAGAGGCAAATGACTGGAGAGGTTCCCAGGTTGACTTACCCCAGTTCTGTTTGAATACCCCTTCCTAAGCCAACCTGGAAAAGTGATGCATGACCACATCAGACTAAACTCAGCTCTCCTGACTCCTGGCCTTCCGGTTCTTCCTCTGTGCCTTGCTACCATTTTAAAGGATACTTAATATTCTCAATTCAGATATTAGAGGAAGCCCAATTTTCCTTAAATGGTGGTCTTCAAACTATATTTTCTGAAACCAGAGAACTCTGGGTCCATGGCGCCTTCCCTGGATTCTGTCAGGTGTGGCAGATTGATATAATAATGTCCCCCCAAAGAATCAGGATTCCTGGCTTCCACACCATGGGAAGACAACTTGATAGATGGACTCGTGTGCCCCAAGGAAAGACATGTTCTTCATCTTAATCTGCATTCCTGTATGCATGAACCCATTGTAAACAGGACCTTTTGGAGATGTTATTATTAGCTAAAGTGTGGCCAAAGTGAATCAGGGTGGGTCTTAATCTGTATTGCTAGAAGCCTTATATAGAGAGGACCACAAGAGAAGATGAAAGATGTCACTTTGTGACAGAGGCAGAGATGCAAGCCAAGGAACCCCAAGGATTGTGGGTTCTGAAGACCTTCTGCAACGGGAGTCCAGAAAAAGCAGATATTCTCAATACCTACACTGTGGTTTTGGAGTTTTTTTTTTATAATTGCCATGCTTATCTTTTACATCAATTCTTTTCTTCTAGATTTAGTCTATATTTCATTGCTCTCCCATCCTTCTCCTCTCCAGCTTTTGTATTCTTTCCAAAGCACTAGTTTCATTCAGAATCCATGAAGTTGTCCCAAAGAGGATATAAAACAGAGAATCCAGGAGCATGTGCATACAGGATAACAAAGAAATTTCCAGATGCAATTAAGTCCAGACTCTTACCCCAAAGGCCAAGCCAGGCCAACACCCAATGGTCTGCAGGGTGAATCAGGGAGACAGAATGAGCATAATCAGTCTTATATGTCATGTCAAATACTAGTTAGAATTTTAATTAAAGGACAGTTAGAAGCCATTGCAGGCTTTAAACCAAGACTCACAATCTGATTTGCTGCAGTGAATAGAGAGCAGAAAAGAGGAAACAGAGTGCAGTCAGGATAATGTAAAGATAATTCAGTAAAAGAAACCAAAAATCCTTCTTATAGCTATGGTGATCAAGAATGAAATATAAAAAGATATTTAGGAGAGTTTTACAGGACCACAATTTTTACTGGCTGTGGAGAGATGAGGAATAAAGAGGGAACATTGGATGGATGGATGGATGGATGGATGGATGGATGGATATCAGTGGATGGATATAGATGGATAGAGATAGAGATACAGACATACCTCATTTTATTGTGCTTTGCTTTATTGCAGCTGGCAGATATTGCATTTTTACAAATAAAGGTTTGTGGCAACCCTGTATTGAGCCAGTTTATTGGTGCCATTTTTTCAGCACCGTATGCCCACTTTTCATCTCTGTGTCACATTTTAATTAAGGACGAACATTGCTGTTTTTAGACATAACGCTATTGCACACTTAATAGACTACAGTATAGTGTAAACAAAACTTACATGTGCATTGGAAAACCAAAAAAATTCATGTGATTCGCTTTATTGCAATATTCACTTTATTGCAGTGGTCTGGAACCAAACTCACAATATATCTGAGGTATGCCCATAGATATATAATAGATAGATTGGTAGGTATATAGAGATAATAGGTGATAGATAGATAGATAGATAGATAGATAGATAGATAGATAGATAGATATAGAGAGAGAAATGATAGATTGATAAATATATCAGACACTGTTCTGCACTTTGAAATGATGTGACCAAAGGCTTAAAAAGTGTCTGTGCAATTTAACTTGCCCACTGTGCTTCTGCCATGATCATGTAACAAATATGAACAATCTAGGCCATTGGTCCTTGGGAAGAATGAAAGACATGTGGAGCCATGCCACCCTACCAATTGCATTCAGAACAGCTATCTTCCAGCTGAAATGCAGATGTGTGCAAAAAAAGATAATTGTCTTTTGCCGATGAGATTGCATAGTTGCTTGTTGCACAGTATATTGCTGTAATAACTAGCTGATACAGGGTATCATTGTTATTCCTGTTTTATAGATGAGGAAACGGAGGCACTTAGAAGTTAAATATCTTGTCTATTATAAATAAATCCTGTGTCCCTGATCAGGATCAGTAGCATCCTAGTGGATGGGGGCCATTAACTGAGCTGAAGATACTGGTTAAGGAGCAGATCAGTGGGCTCAAAAGAACTTTGGACATGCTAAATCAGTGGTGGCAGCAAGATGTCCAGTGATGGCATCCAGTGGGCAGCAGTATATATAGTCTTAGTACTTAAAGCCTAAACATTGTGGAGGCACTCAGAGAGAAGAGGGAGAAGAGTCAAGGGTCTGAACCTGGTGTCTGGGAGTTATCTTGGTCTTAGGGGCACAGCCAAGACTCAGGGTGGATTCCAGTGGCACACCTGTAGGCAAGTGGATGAAGGTCAAGGCCTGTGGGGCATCTTCCCTGAGACCCCAGTGAACATGATTTTCAATTTTTCTCCATTACTAAAATAATCCATCTAAGTTAAGGCAAAATCCAACCGTCTTTCCAGAATGTCACCAATTTTCTCTTTCCCAATGTAGTCAGTTTTGAAACATGGGTTTTCTTCATTTATTATTGATTTTTTTTTTTAATACCATAGAATGAATGACAAATCTATGTGACCTAGATCTTAGTTCCATTTACTTTTGGCTAAGCCCAGAGATTGACGAGTAAGTCTGAAATCTTCTTTTTACAGCAATCCATTTGCATCTGCCATCTTTGGATGTGTGTGCATAAGGAACTAGGATGAGTCTCACCCACCAATCTACCTTGTTTATACTAGAGACTTAGATTAGGTTCACTAGAAACAAAGCCTGAGCTGAGATTCTTGGACAAATGATGTCTTGAAGGATTGTTTTCAGGAGAATCATGGTAGGGTGAGTGAGGCAGGGGAAGAAGCCAAAGAGGAGTACGTTTCAGGTGAACGCTAGGCTTAGGCAGCCTCTGGGGGCTCTGGAGCCTGAATGGCACCATGGAGTAATCCCATCTAGAGGCAAGTATTTCATACTTAGATAGACAAGCATTGGCTAAGGGCTGCCACTGAGGGAGGTGGGGCCAATTTCTCCGAAATCTCTGGATGAATGATTCCTTTTTATATGGCCCACTCCATATGACATTTCTGTCCTTGCCAAGGACAGCCAAGGACAATCTCCATGGAGAAGGGTACAAGTATGAGCTGTTAGCACCCAACATCCACAGGAGCTAGGGGACAGGTGCACCAACCCAGTAAAGAGGTCAGAACAGGGCACTGGGTGCATCTGCTATAGCAAATTTCTATCCTCTGATTGATGCAGAGAGGGGAGCTGGTTCAGGAAATCACTCCATTACACTAGGAAACCCAATGCCTTTGAGGACACGCATCTCTGTGCTTTGAAACACAGTCCCCAGTCAAACACTGAAAGAAGTTATTGTGAATATGACAGTGAACAGCAATCTTAAAGAAAATGAACACGGCAACCTATAACAGCAGTGTGATATAATGAAGAACTTGGCTAGTCCTTCAGCTTGGCTGGTCTTTGTCCTCAGTTACTGGAGAAGCAACCTCTGACTCTTTGGAATTTCTTGTGATTGTCTTTTGTTCTTCATGGTGGGTCCAGAACCACACCCGATTGTTCACATGCTAATAAGATGGCAGTTGGATCCAGCCATACCTGTCCCAAGACCAACCAGGTAATTAGGGGGTGAGAGCTTTGAGCCATATCATATCAGCCCCACCTTCCTGCCCTCTAGGAGGAGAGGGGGCTACAGATTGAGTTTAACCACCTGGGCATTGATTCCATCAATCATGCCTGCATAATGAGACCCCATATAAACTCAGGATACTTGAAGCTCCAGAGTTTCCATGATAGAGAAAATATATATTTGTGCCGGGAGGGTAATGTGTTCTGACTCCACATTGAAAGGGCACGGGAGCTTGCATTTGAGTTCCTTTCAGGCCTCGCCCTATGCATTTCTTCTTTTGGCTTCTTCTTATTATATCCTTTCACTGTAATAAAAACTATAATAAAAAATATAGCACTATCAGTGAGTTCTGTGAGTCCTCCTGGTGAATTATTGAACCTGGGGGGTAGTTGGGAATGCCCAAATTTGTAGCCAGTTGGCCAGAAGTACAGGCATCCTGGGCCCCAAAATTTGCAGTTGGTACCTGAAAGACAGTCTTGCAGAAGATTTCCCTACACTTGTGTGGTCTGGCTTCACTCCAAGTAGATAAAGTCATTATTGAATTGATTGCAGTATTTGCAGTTGGTGTCAGAAGTTGTTGAAAGTTGCTGTAGAAGCTTTTGATACCTACACAAGCAACAATATAACATGTCCCCTTAACCAGCAAATGGATTCCTGAAAATGACATGTGCAGACTAAATTCTGGCAAATCCAGACAAGCTTCTTCTCCTGTGCTTTCATCTTGAGTGCAGAGGTGTGACCGGTTCGAAAATACTTTGTTCCCCAAATACCATATCACACTCATCTCATAAGAAGAAGAATACCCAGCATGTTTTTAATCACTTCCTTTGGTATAGGAGTAGAGTTTGTTCTCCTCCCTGTCCCCCACCCCATTGGACATAATGCCTATAGCTATCAGTATTGTTTAGTGGAACTTGTCCTAATGTCTCCAGCACATGCCAAGTTGCTTCTCTTAACACATACCACCAGCCAATGAGTACTGTTGCTTTAGGTTGGACCTTTTCTTTGCTTCAGGTGACCCAAGCATATAGGAGAAAATAATAAAAGAACTGAAGAAAGTGGGTTCAGAGAAATGAAACCCAGAAAATGGCTTTGGCCATATGGTTGTAGGAATGAGAGTTTGGATAACAGGGTCAGGCTGTTGATGAGAAATGTTTAAAGCCCTCATTTCAAATTATGATATGAATACAGATCACAGATCATGTTGATTAAAATGAAAGCAAATAGGAAACAAGTTGCTGCTTGGCTTCACCTACACCTTTTTCTCTAGACTCCCAGTTTCCAATGTTATTAGATAGTTCTCACAACAAAAGCTACTTTCAAGGATGAAGGAAAGGGAGGGCCAGGAGACAGGTGTGTCCTAATGCATCTTCCTATTGTTTATCACCTGAGAGGCCCACGTCCCAGGCAAGTTCAAAGGACTGGATTTGTAACGAACTTGCTTGGATGTGTAACCTGCTGGCTCCCGCTTGCCTGTAGGCTGAGACACTCATTCTCTAAGGGGACAAAGCCACACCCAGGGTCTGAGTAGATGATACGAATTACCTGTCGAGTCTGGGGTTCAGGTTAGGTCCCAGGGGACAGCCAGCTATGGAAACAATTCTACTGTCCATCTGACTCTTAAATGGAACAAATCACAAAACTTCCAAAATGTTCTTAAGTCCCTACCTTGTTTTATTTCCTTTTATCAGACAAACCAAGCTTGTCTGTGGACTTCTGTGGCTACCTAAAACAGGGTACCAGTAGTGGCCCACCCTCATATTCACATTTTCATGTGGCACACGTGGGAAACCAGATGCCCAAAAAGGCAAAGGCAGGTCATGTGGAATGGATCATACAAAAAGGACTCACTCTCCAGTGGGGGCATACCCCACACCAGCTGGTCTCCAGAAGGCTGTGTCTCTGTATATGCGACTTCTTGGAACTTTCACCCAGCACTCATTTGGCATTTCTGAACCTTAAATTAAACCAGCACTTTGGGAAGTTTCAGAAATTCCTTCAAATTAGCTCATCAAGCAAGGGAAGAAGGCAGTGTTGCATTCTGATATTAGCCTCTTAAGTTTTATTTTCACATAAGAAATTTCCAGTAAGTAGTGATTGGCTGTTGACATTCATCATTTGAGGATCATGACATTTGTAATTCAACTGTTCCAATTCAAGTGGCTTTGCCTTGAATTTACTAAAATATCAAGAAAGTGGTGAGGTTCTCAATTCCTTTGGAGGCCCTATAGAAGAAGCTAAGGGAAGCAAAACCTAAAACGCATGATCTTTCCATGCAAGCCCAGGTTGCTTGAACCATCAATGCATCACTTTTCATCGGCGTGAAGAAATGGAAATCAAAGTGCCAGTGTAACTTCTACCCACCCTCCTTTTATTGGTTAGTAATAAAATCACTGGGCATTTCCTTGGCACTTGTTTGAGAATGTCAGTGGGTAATTAGCTTCCTTCAAGAATTCCTGGTCAGAGAACATCATAATTATTTGGTTTAATAGAGGTGTGCCTGAGACTGTCTGAGAATGAAATCCTGATGAATGGTCAAAATGCTTAATAGCTAACCATAATTGGAGGGGATTTGGTAGCTTCTACTTGTTGGTATTAGAAAGTAACCCAATGGAGTGAAAGAACATTTTGGCTAAAGTTTGAAAACATAAGTTCTGGTCCCTTCAATGCCACTGTCTTGGGCTTATTGTATCTGGATCTCAAACAAATGAAGCCACACCCTGATAGATGCCTGTGCTGCTGGCCTCCTGCAAATTAGAACTTAGTAGTTGGAGAAGATATTTATTAAATTATGCAAGGCACTCTCATAGATCTTGTTCTAAGAACCATGCACCAAATGCCATGTAGTTGGGTTCTAATTAAAGCTTTTACTGGTTATAAAATCATTTTACTGAAAATTATTGGAAACTCCAGAAATTCTTGAATTAACAGTTGGCGGTGGAAAATGTGGGGAAACTGATTTGTGTTGTCTTTTATATATATAATGGAATTTTTTAAAAAAGAGAAGAACACTGTAAAATCATGGTACTTGACTGCAAACAACTGAAACCAACTCTAATTGACGTAAGAGAAAAAGGGATTCATTTGAACACAGATGAGATATTTCACAAACCTGTGGCAATCCTAGATAACCAGACTTGGAAAATAAGCATAGAATGAGAATGGTGGCAGCCAGATCATAGGCAAGGTCAACTTCATGAAGTGTCTGGTTAGTGTCCCTAAGCAGCAGACAGCACCATCCATACCACTGCCACCACTGGGCACTGGACACTGGGCCACCTCCCCATTCCCCACCCACCACTTCTCTTTAAACTTTGTCTCTTTGTATCACCTATTGAACGGGAGCATCTGATTGGCCTATTCAAGGACAGGGGTCTGTTTTCTACCTGCCAGAAAGAAGGAAGAGAGGGTATCTGGCTTTCTAAGCTTCCACGAGAGAGGATGTAACTCTGCCTTCCACCCCACCTCACGCAGGGATGATATCCCAAATAGAGGAAGCCTATTCAGATTCTAGACAGCTTAAAAGTTAAACATTAAAGCCACAAATGACCAGTATAGGCACCTTAAAATAAAACTTTAGATTTGGCTAAGGATCCAAAAATTAACATACATTAATTAAAAGTTCCCTGGGCTACTCTGAAAGGACTTTGTTTTCTCAATGCATTTCTGAGTGATAACTAGGATTGCTACATTCAATATAGTTGAATATTCAGAGTTATTAGCAATGACTAATTTAAAGTCATTATTTTTGTATTATGTGAAATGCATGCATACATTTTATGTTATTGAGTAGTTGAACAATTTTCAGTTGAACAAATTTCACTTCTGCATGTTAAGGGTAGTAGGTAAAATGCTAGCAGCTGCATATTTGTCCCTTTGGCCTCAACTCCAGCCATAAATTCCTCTTTACTTTCACTTTTAAGTACCAGGTTAGCCAAATGAGGACACCAGTAAAGCCTTCAACAGAAAGCATATCCAGCCTCCCAGATGGAGGCAACCATGGACTCAATGTATTGAAGCAGTGCTTGCTGCTCATGTCCCATGCCGGCCATCTACATCCCTGACACTCAAAATTGGTCTATAACTAGGCATTGACACCACCCAGGACTGTGTCAGAAATGTTGAATCTCAGGTCCAACCCAGAAGTCTGAGTCAGAACCTGTGTCTTAACAAGATCTACAGGCAACCTAGGTGCACAATCAAGTTTGAGAAGCCCTGGACCACGGCCCACCCAGACAGGACCATCATCTTATTCTAGACATTACCCACCTGCTCTGCCTACCCTTGTCCCCAGGATCTATCACCAATTGATAGCTGGGACAGACTCAACTCAGAGATGGTTTCCCCCTGATTGTCTTCTGTTTCTCACGGGGTTTCATGCCTTAATCCTATGCCCCTATGATATGGGAGGCCTCTTGTTATAACATCTTGTCATCTTTTCATCATCACCTTGTAACGTTCAAGCCCAGTTTTCACTAAGGAGATTGTGAGGACTGGGGACTCCTAGGAGGTTTTTTCTCTGAATAATACCATTTCCCCCTCTTCTTCTCTAAGACCCTTGTCCAAGAAACCAAGCAAAGAAGAATGGCCTAAAAGTAAGTGAAGTGCCCTATCTCTGGGCAAGCTCCCAGCACTTCCCAGGGCTGGGATTTTCTGGTAAATTCTGAAATGGAGACCTTATCCTGCCTTTCTTTCCCTTCCATCCAGATTGCCAAGTCCACTTGGCATGCACAGTGAGAACAGCCAGACTGCCCCACAAGGTCAAGCCTGCAGTTTGGGCTTGGGGCATGAATTGAAAGAGGAAAGGAGAACAGCTGGACTTCCTCCTTCATGGTGGAAGAGATTTGGACCCTTTTTCCAACTTTCACTTAAGAAGTGAAAGAGGAAGTGGGGAGCAGACCCACTATACATGGTGCAGGAAATGAAGGAGCTAAAGAAATTCCCCGTTAAATCCCTGCCAAAGAGAAGGTTTTCAGTGGAAGACTTTGCTTCATGGTTTGACCTTTCTGAACCCCCAGCAGCAAAAACCATGCCCTCCAACACAAGGGCAATAGTGACTATTTGTTGAATGTGTATTTGATGAATGTTTGTGGGATGTGAAGCAGACGAGAAACAAAAATCTGTGTCTTGATACATTTTACAATAGGAATGTGTGCTTAGCCAAATCCATATCAATTCCTGGACCAAGTTCAAAGTTCCAGCTTCTGTAAACCAGAAAGATCTTTTCCAATATCTGGACCCACTTCCAGATGCTGCTTCTTTAATATCCAGCTGAGTGATGTAGCAATGCTGACAACCCCTAAATGTCTTCCTCTCTGTGTTCAATATAAGAGAATTGGCTGACAATAAAATCCTTTCACTCTATTTTCTTCCATTCTTATAAGGAGAAATTTAAATTCTGGAAGGAACAAAGCATGTATTTATTCAGGTCATTTAATAAGGAAAGCTGCTCTATAATGTTGAGAATTCTGATTGCTTAAGAAATCTACTTTAAACTATGAATCTTGTTCTTCAAAGAGTGAAGCTTGGTGGTTGCCATGGGTCCTGAGGGGTGGGGGATAAAATAATAGAATAGATGGAACATAAGGCATTTGGGGGCAATGGAAGTGTTCTACATGATTTTGCAATGATGGATACAGGCCATGTTAAATTTCATTAAATTTTATAAAAGTATATGATCCAAAGTGTAAACTATAATGTAAATCATTGACCATGGTTAGTAACAATGTTTTGATATTTACACATCTATTGTAACAAATATATCATCCAAATGTAAAATGTTATTAATAGGGCAAAGGAGAAAAGTGGGAGGATGTTGTATATATGAGAATCCCCTATATTCTGTACATGATTTTTCTGTAACCTAATGCTTCTTTGAAGACAAAATGAAAAAAAAAAAAAGAAACTGGGGGAATAAACAGAAGAAAATGTCACTGTACATACAAGATAATAGATCTTACAGTGATGAAAGACATAATGTTTAAAAATTTTTTAATTTTATATTTTTAATTACTTTTTTATTATTCCAAAATTTTTAAATATTTTTGTATTTTATTTGATATTTTTAAAACTATCATTATTATTTCATTTTCTTATTAATTTTATTTGGTTATTTTCTTAGCTCCATTTTTGAAGAAGTTTTGGACACAGAAAGGTTACAGCTGCGGCAGGGGATGATCACTGGTGCGGGGTGTCATTGATGGGGATGCATGGGAGGAGGTTCACATGGGGCATACATATAAGGCATGTAAATGTATTCAAGTGTTCATGGAGCATTGTCACTGCAGGTGGAGATTCACATTTCAAATGAAAGAATATCAAATTCCCATCCTGAGGAGCTCTGCCACATTTTCTAATGGGACAGCAAGAATCTCCAGAGTACAGGCACAGTGACTAGTGAAGGAGGAAGGACTATTGATGAGCCCTTGATATTGATGAATGTGCTTATGAACCTTTACTTTTGAAATTAAAACTTAGCCTAGTGTTGTAGGGTGCCTAAGAGTTACCTACTGAGAACCTCCTTTTTGTTCAAATGTGGTCTTTCTCTAAGCTGAATTCAGCATATAAATGCATTACCTTCTCCCCAGCATGGGACATGAATCCAGGGGATGAGCCTCCCTGGCACTGAGGGATTACTACCAAGTACCAACTAGCAATGCAACTGGAAAAAGACATTGACCAAAAGGGGGAAAAGTAAAGACAAATGAGTTTATATGGCTAAGAGACTTCAAAGTGAGTCGGGAGGTCATTCCAGAGGTTACACTTATGCACATCTCAGCAGGATCTCATTGGCTACCAAAGTAAATATTGCTCAAATAGCTGAGACATCCAGACACTATAAGCAGGGCAGACAGTTCAGGAGTTTGGTGTCCTACCAGAGGGTCCTACTTGGGAACTTATGCTACCCTGTGTGACAGAGTTGGACTCAGATATGGTTTCCTTACACATGGCTCTTCTGCCCCTTCTATTTGAACCTATAGTTGATGCTAGAGTTGATAGGTATACAAGAGACTTAAATTTTTGGGCTGTCCATGTGCCATCTGGGCCCTGAATCTCAACAGAGTTGCAACACCTACTCTCCAGTTCATTGGACTCACCCAGGAAAACTAAAAAGGAGATGATGATGAACAATGACCATCCCAAGAAACAGAGAGAGTTTGCAACTGCAAACAAGATAGTACCATCCATCTGCCCCATGGGATCTATGCCCCCTCTCAAGTAGAGGTAGAGTGGACATCACCATCCCAGAATCCTCAGGATTGGGGAATGAGCAATGTACTAGAGTAGACTTACTAGTATTCTAGTATAGACTTATTGTGATTCTAGCAATGGAAGAAATTATATCATTGATGTGGACACAGTGGCCACTAGGTGTGCTGAGGGCAGGGAGAGAAAAGGAGAGGTGTAATATGGGGGAACTTTCAGGACTTGGAATTGTCCTGAATGACATTGCAATGACAGATACACCAAAGTGTGTTCATCCATACTAGTGAAGGATATTGTTAATGTGGGAAAATGTGGGAGGGGTTGGGAGCAGGGCATATGGGAATCCCCTATATATTTTTGTAACATTTATGTAATCTAAGTATCTTTTTAAAAAAATAAAAAACTATATTTAAAAAAAAAAAGTCTAATTTAGAATCCCTAAAGGATTCTATAATTGAACCAAAAAGTGGTATTTTCTAATATCAGTTACTTTTTTGTTTTGTTTGGTTTTGTTTTTAAAAAAACCCTTCAGGGCAAAATCTTCATTTCCACTGCTGATTATATCATTAAAAACTGTATTATCTGCACTAATTTTTCTTACTTCTTCTTGAAGTTTCAGCACCAAAAACCTGAGTGTTTGTTTTATAATTTATTTAGCTCTTCTGTAGAGCTTTGGGAATTGAATTGCTTAATGTCACTGAGAAGCACGTGTAAGCCAAAAAGTTACATAAACAATTGCAAGAATGCCCGGATGCTCCTCACTCTTGGCTCCAGCTCTGACTTAGCGAGCATGGGAGATAAGGTGGGGGGAAGGGGAATCCCAAGCCTCACACTGGTCACTCTCTCCTAGTACTCACTTCTGCCTCCTCCTTCACCTCCAAGACCCCATCTCTGAATGTGGTCCACTTCCCTTTTCTGAAAAAAAAGGAACAGATTTGGTTTACACCGCCTTCCTGATTGAATGAGTGTGAGGGATGTGCTGACCTTCTTCAAGTGTCCATTTCAATAAACATAAAATGGTTGTTTGAAGATTAAATGAGGAAGCACATATAAAAGGACCCACAGCAACATTCAGTAGATAGTAGGTTACCTTGAGAGTGCCAATCCCTCTGCCCAGTCCTCCACTCCTACTTCCTAGACTTGTCTTGCCCCATCAGGGTCATTTTTTCTTCCTCACCTGCAGCATTACCCTCTTTCTATCCATGTTCTCCCAGCCTTGGGGTGATAGGGAATTACATTTCCTAAGCTCTGTGATGGTCATTTTAGGAAGAAACCTACATATTCACAGGATGACCCTTTCTGCTAAAGATCCCTTGGCCTTACATCTCCATAGTAGGCCCTTGCGTCCTTACCTAGCAAAGGAATTTGGTTCAGCAGAACCAGAAAGGGGAACCAGGGCTTCTGGCCTGTAAATTATGAGTAACATTTGCTGAGCATTAGGCTTCTCAGCAGAGGCAAGTAGCAAATTAAGACAATGTTTAAGTTCACATTGGAATACTACTATAGTCTGTTTGTCCCAACTCCTCCACTTCCAAACTACTTTGAGAAATTCCATCTTCTGAGTCTGTGTGGGTAACAGAGGTTTTAATTATGTATCCAGGTGTCTGGGATTTTCATAGAAGTTGCTGCAAGCTCTATTGTTTTGTAAAAATAAAAATATGTGGTAAGATGTGGGTGTGAGAGTTCTCAACACATTTGTAAGGATTGTCTTGCTCTGAAAATGTTGGTCAAGCTCGAAGGTGGAGCACAGGTCCAAGCAATGACCTGTAGTCTCAGCAATGTCATCCTTGCCCCATTTCTGGGGAAGTCATGGACACACACTCAGCGGCCATCTCCCAGCCCTTGCCTCTTCTTCTATTGTGGGACGATGTTTCACTCTGTTTCCATTCCACAACCATGGGGGTGGAGATATTAGTTCTAATGAAAAGAGCCAACCAGACCTTAAACCCAGAAACCACGAACAACCAACCCCAGATGCTTCTCAGGGCAAGAATTTTCAATGGCAGGGCCATTAAGTGTGGATAAAATGATCCACACTCAAATAGCACACCACCTTTCCCCTCCAACAAGAAGTGGGCCATGCTGTGCTGCCATCCACCAACCCTGACCAGATCAGTTGGCCTACCAGGGAGATCGACCACAATGGGATCTCTTCTCCTGCTCTTTTGGACCCTTTGTGCTGTATAAGTCATAAAGTGGCCATTTGCTGAAAGTTTCTCTTGTGCTTGAGCCTGTGCTCCCATGACATATCGTGTAGCAACTTGCTCTACACCCACCACCTCTGTGATTATCCCAACCAGAATTCCTTCCCAACCCAACCCACAGGCTTGGTAGTATCCCAGGCAAAACTTCCCTGTTCACCTGGCAGGAAGTTTCAAAGAAACTCATGTCAGAGTGGGCTCCCATCCACGGCTGCTGAAACTTTGGTGTGATGCCTGGACTGATGGAGGATTAACTCTCTGAGAAATGAACAGTGTGCTTTTACCTTTAGCCCTAGCTGCCAACTTCCACTGCCTCTCACTACAATTGCTTGGGGAGATTAAAATCCTGTGGATGCCTGGGCCCCAATGTGAGAGCTAAACCAGAATCTTGCTGTTTTATGTAATCTCCCAGGGGGTTCTGATATGTGTCCAGGGGAGAGGGGGAGAGAATCACTGGCCTCAACAAGAGGAGATTTTTCACAGAGCCATGCCTCCCAAGGCTCAGGGAGCTCAGTCAGGCTTTGTGAGGCCATCCACGGTCCTGACAGCAAGTGGGTGAAAAGACACAGACTGGAGTAGAGGGGCCAGTTCTTCCCACTCCTGGGTAAGGAGATCTTTGATGGCAGAGAGCTGGGTTGGGGTGGGGGAGGGAGGGGCTGCCTGTGGTCAGATGGAGAACAGGTCCTCCCTCATCCAGGGGCTCCAGGAGCATGTCCTTTGGGGTGTGAGCTGTATGGTCACCATGGGCTGTCCTGGAGGGCCAGCCATCGGCCTCCCCTTCAGGGCCCTCCAGGAGCCTTCTGACTCCTCTTCAGAGGCTGGCCTGCTCAGGCACAAGTAACCACAATCCCTTTAAAGCCCACAGTTGTTTTGTTGTTGTTGTTTAATTAGAGAAGTTATGGGCTTACAGAACAATTATACATAAAATATAGGCTTCTCATATACCTTACATTTGTTACAATTGATGAAACACATTTTTATAATTGTGCTAGTAACTGTAGTCCATGGTTTAACTAGGATTCACTCTGTCATGTATACAGTTTTAAATCAATCACACTGCACCACTTCAGGCATAACATTAGCTTCTAAATGTAAACAATTGTCTTGATCCAGCCTCTAAATTTAAGGCCTAAAGATTTTAACTGATGGTTCAGCAAAAAGTGCCATTTCCTGGGGGAGCCTCAGGACCTGAAAAAAAAGACTTTTTAACAAAACCTCCCAAAGGACCTCAGGTGTTGCTCAGAGGGAAGAAAGCACACAAAATATTTTCACAGACTTGGACATGCCATCACCTCCTTCAAGTTCTAAACTCTGGACTCTATTGAACCCCAGGAGGCAGAACCTTGCCTGCAGCAGGCTCCTGTGCTAAGGCTGCGAGTCATAAGCCTGGAAGGCAACTACATCATCATCATAGATTCAGACAAGAATCATCAATACATACTGAAACCATTGGAGAAATTAGTTGGAGAAGAGAATATTTACACTCTCAAAGTATATTCCCACAGATTACTTATTGATAACTAAGGGACCATATGTAGAGAAACCTGTTTTACGTAATCTAGAGAAGACATTACCTTAAACAAGTGACCAAAGTTACTATGCCCTTTGCCAAAAAAATGTATATACCCTGAATTGAATCACAAGAAAACAGAGAGATCCAAATTATTGCAACCTAATAATATATAATATTATAAAACTCATAAAAATACGATTGTCCTCAACTCTTCAAAAATGTCAAGGATATGAAAGACAAAGAGAGGGTAAGTAATTTTTCCACACCAATGAAGACTGAAGAGACAGCATAATTAATGCACTGTGTGGTCCTGGCTTAGATCCTAGACCAGAGAGGGAAAAATGGTATAATGAACACTGTTGGGACAAGTGGAAGAATTTTAAATATGACTGAAATTAGATAATAATGGTATGCCAATGTTACGTTTTCTGCATTTGTTAATTGTGTTATGGTTATGTTAAAAAAAAGTGCCTTTTTCTTAGAAGTGTTTCTTCCTTAAGCAAAAGTAGTTGGAGTAAAAGGTCATAATATCTGCAATTTCTTCTCAGATAGGTCAGCAAATAATTATAATTATAAAATATATATGTGTGTATATATAATCGTATATATGTTTATAATATATGTGTATAGATAGAGAAAGCAAATGTGACAAATCAAATATTAACAATTGGTATATGAGTGTTTACCAGTCAAGTTCCAACCAAAGAAACAGAACCAGTAGGAGAGATATATTAAGAGGTTTCTTACAAGGAATTGGCTTATGCAATTGCAGAGGCTGGCTAAGCAGGTCCAAAATCCAAGGGCAGGCCACCAGGACAGGCTGGAGCTGGTGGTCACCAGCAGAAGCTGCAGTCCACAAGTGGACATTCTTCTTCTTCAGGGAAACTTCAGATCTGCTCTTAAAGCCTGTCAACTGATCAAACCACACCCTCTCAGATCATCCAGGATGAGCTCCCTTACTTAAAGTCAACTGTTAGGACTTTACTTACATCTATAGACTGCTTTCACAGCAACACCTGGATTACTGTTTGATTGAAAAACTGGAGACTGTAGCTTAGCCAAGGACATGTAAAACTGTCTGGACTTCTGGTACTATTTTTGCATCTTTTCTGTAAATTTGAAGTCTTTCAAAATTTTATTTTTTAAGGTGTAAAAGCCTGGATGGTTGTCACTCTGTACAGGGTGGCACAGGTCTTCTTTCACTCGAGTGTGTGACCAGTCCCTCTTGCCAGCCCAGCCTTCTTTGGCCAGCCTGAGCACTGGATGACCCCAGACCAGCTGCCAGGAAAGGCTCTTCAATTCCTCCAAAGTGGAGTGAGTGTCTTCTACTCTGCTAAATCGCTCGTTCCTCCCACCAGTGAAAACAATCCAGGAGCACATATTTATGTTGGATTCTCTGTCTTCAAATGTCATCATCTTAACATTTTATTCCATCTTTAACTCAAGGGTAGAAACTGGGTCTCCTAGAGGGAGGGAGTTTTTTTATTATTCATGTATGATGGAAGAAATTGTAACAGTGAGGTGGAGACAGTGGCCACTGGACATTTTTGGGGCAGGGAGGGGAGAAGCAGTCGAAATACAGGGGCTTTTTTGGGACTTGGGGGTTGTCATGAGTGGCATTGTGGCAATAGATGTAGGCCATTTTACATCAGCATATACCACACAGAACTGTGTGGGAGAGAGGGTGATCTATGATGTGAAATGCGGTCTATGCTGGTGGCAAAGCCCCAGGATGTGTATATCCGTTGTGGGTGATGTCCCACACTGATGAAGGATGTTGGTGTGGGATGTTGTGGGAGGTGTGGGAGGAGGGGAACATGGGAATCCTTGTAATTTCTGAGTAATAATTAGGTAATCTAAGCACCTTTAAAATATATATATATATATATATATATA